>CAUYRT010017482.1:0-96646 GCA_963574885.1 Lepilemur ruficaudatus | reverse complement strand
AAAAATTAGCCAGGCATGGTGGCGCATGCCTGTAGTCCCAGCTACTTGGGAGGCTGAGGCAGGAGGATTGCCTGAGCCCGTGAGTTTGAGGTCGCTGTGAGCTAGGCTGATGGCACAGCACTCTAGCCCGGGGAACAGAGTGAGACTCTGTCTCAAATAAAAAAAAAAAGAAATAGTTCTGCATTGTCCCCAGCTCATGAAAGGGTTGTGTTTTAAAACTTCATTTTGTGAAATAGTTGTTAAAGATGCATACTTTCCTACAAAAATGATGTGGGAACTTCAAATAGCTGGTTGAGGCCTGAAGGATGACTTGCAAGATTAGAGACTTGAGTTGTAGAAAGTAGCAATAGAGACTACAAGAGTTGATGAAGAGGAGCAGTGGTAGAGTTTTCTCTTCCTCTTCCCTTTCAATGTTTGCTTAGGTATAAAAAACAAGGATGGCAATTAGGTGGAGAGGAATGGATAACAGAAGAAGAAAAGTAGGATTTTTTTCCCCCTTTTGTCACCAGCTTTTTGACAGCAGAGTAAGATCCATATCAGAAAGGAAGGAAATTCCTAGCAGCATCAGGAAGGGAAAGGGACTTCTTGTGGTCCCTAGGAAGCCCTCAGTGTCAGAAGTATAGAGCATATGTGTCAGTATATGACGGATATTTTCTGTGCTAAAAGTTGGTCACATGCGAAGGATGGGCTTAAGTGGATTGCCATTTCTGAGTTGGGTGGGCCATTAGTCTGACCCCATATGAGAGTGTTTGAGTTCTTTAACTCTACCTCTTCTCTTATTTCCAAATACCACTGCCCTAGCAGGATGATCTAGAAGGACTCTTGTTTTCTGCCTCCAGGCAGGAAAGCCTGTTCACTAGTCCACACTGTCAAGAATGCTTGTAAGGGATATATCAGGAACCTCTAAGCTAGAAAAATGTATTTGCAGTGATGGTTTGCTTCTGCCCTGATCTAGGCTATCTTTTGTAGATTAGGAATCAGCTCTGGGAATCCTTGGGGTATACAAAATTCTTCTCATATAAGAGCTATAAAAAAATTACCCATTGGGAAAGCACTTTTTGTCCATTTCTTATTGGAAGCTCTGATGGCCATGTTGATCCTCTGCTTTGTTCTTCCCCAAAGCCAAATAATCCTCTTTACAGACTTGAGGTTTCATGGACATCCTCATCACCCTTAGGTGATTGCATACTCAGAACATCGTTACCGCATCTTTGGGGAAACCATCGACATTGCTGTGGGTAATTGTCTGGATCGTTTTGCTCGAGTGCTGAGGGTAAGCCGTTGGGGTCACAGAAAGCATTAGACGTGGGTGAATTTCTGGGAAGGAATTTCCATTTCCTTCATGGAAGTGGAGGGAGGGAGTAGTAAATTAGCTTATGCTTTTTGTGTATCTGATTTCATCCTCTCCTATTCACTTTCGTATTTTTTCTTCTGCTAGATTTCCAATGACCCAAGTCCAGGCTACAACATTGAACAGATGGCAAAGCGGTAAGGGGACATAAAGTGAAAGGAGGCTGGCTGCTTGGGCTTCAGGGATTTCCCCGTATACGGTATATATTAATGAGGTTTGGGAGGGACTTTGGATGGTGAGCAGCAAGCCTGCGATATGCTTGGTGCCTCATATGCTCATTCCCACTTAGAGGCAAGAAGCTAATTGAGCTGCCATACACTGTAAAGGGGATGGACGTCTCATTCTCAGGGATCCTGTCTTTCATTGAGGTCAGTATTGACGTGAGTGTGAGAGAGGTAAGGAGACAGGGGCACTGTCATGGGTTTTTTTTGGTTTGTTTTTTTGTTGTTTTTTTTTTTCTGTAGACATGAGGTCTTGCTATGTTGCCCAGGCTCGTTTCGAACTCCTGGCCTCAAGTGATTCTCTTGCCTTGGCCTCCCAAAGTGCTGGGATTACAGGCATGGGCCTGGCCTCTTTCATGCTTTTTTAATGAAGCATCTGTTTTGTTCACCCTTGTATTTCCTGCATGTTGCATAGTGCTGGCCTATATCAGATGCTGAATAAATTGATTTATCAGATATTTACTGAATATCTTTTATGTGCCAGGCACTGTTCTAGACATTAGGGATGAAGCATGGAGCAAAATAAAAATCCTGCCTACATAGAGCTTAGATTCTAATGAGGAGGAGACAGATAAACAAAAAAAAGAAAGGAAAATATAATGTGTCAGATGGTGATAAGCACAATGGCAAGCAATTAAGCAGGGAAAATAAGGAGCAGGAGATATCAGGGCAAGCATTCAATAAATAATTATTGAATCTTAAATGAATGCTGTCCCTTCTATATGCTGATGCCAGTGAAGGAGTATGTATGGTACAGGATGTGCTGGTAAGTTGAATTGTAGTGAAACACAGTGATCCTCTAAGTGTATTGATTTTTGCTCTCATGTAATCCCCAAAGCACTGTTGTTTTGTTTGTTTTTCCCTTTAATTGTAGGATGTAGCCCAGCGGATGCTGAGCACAGGCGCGTGTACTCCTGAGGATCTGTGTTTCTCCCTGCAGGTAATGAAGTAAAAAGTTGTGACAGAAAGTTGGGGCTGGAGAAGCTTTTATATATGTAGTGGAGCAGAACTAAGCTGGGATGCCCCTCTGATGTTTTCACCTTGTCTGTCCCCCACAGGAAACTGTGTTCGCAATGCTGGTAGAGATCACAGAGCGAGCCATGGCACATTGTGGCTCCCAGGAAGCCCTCATTGTGGGAGGTGTGGGGTGTACGTATCATTGAACAGTATTCTTCTTTCCTCTTCTTGGCACTATACATCTTCCTTGCTAAATTGAGTTTGTACTAAATTGCTAAAGGTTTGGAGGGAATTATTAGTTTTTTGCTTGTCCTATGCTTCCTAGTCCTTACTCCTAGGCCCCTACTTCATTGTTGTGTTAAGTATGTACACGTGTCCTGTGCTGTTGAACACAACATGAGAGATGGCTAAAACTAAGTTAGCCCTGCCCCCTACCTCTCTGTAGGTAACATGAGGCTGCAGGAGATGATGGAGACAATGTGCCAGGAACGGGGAGCCCGGCTTTTTGCCACAGATGAGAGGTAAAGATCCTTTCTGTTTCTTGGCCGGGCATGGTGGCTCACGCCTATAATCCTAGCACTCTGGGAGGCCAAGGCGGGCTGATCACTCCAAGTCAGGAGTTCGAAACCAGCCTGAGCAAGAGCAATACCCCATCTCTACTAAAAAATAGAAAGAAATTAATTGGTCAACTAAAAATATGTAGAAAATATTAGCCGGGCATGGTGGCGCATGCCTGTAGTCCCAGCTACTCGGGAGGCTGAGGCAGAAGGATTGCTTGAGCCCAGGAGTTTGAGGTTGCTGTGAGCTAGGCTAATGCCACGGCACTCACTCTAGCCCGGGCAAGAAAGTGAGACTGCCTCAAAAAAAAAAAAAAAAGAAAGAAAGAAAAAGAAAAAAAGAGAAACAACAGTGAGCTGACACTACTTATATTAATCCTGGATTGAGCTTGAGCCCATTATTCGAAGTGAGGTGACACAAGACCGGAAGAATGGGCTCCACATGTACTCGCCATCAAATTGGTACTGACTGATTAATACTATAGTGCTCAAATGGTGGTGTTCAGTAGGGATTCCGGGAGAGGGGGATAGACCTACATCTGAGAGATATGGTGAGCACTGTGGAGGGGAGGGACATGCTTGAAATGTAGTAGAGGATGGGAATTAGGGGTCTCAATAGGGGGAAGGAAATCCTCTAAAACTGATTTGTGTGAATAGCTATATAACTTGGTAAATTTACTAATAATCATTTAATTATACACTTAAAATGGAGTAATTGCATGGTATGTAAATTATACTTCAATAAAGTTGGTTTTTTTTAAAAAAAGAAAACTTGTTATATACATGCAATGGAGTATTATTAAACCATAAAAAAGAAAAAAATCCTGTCACACACTGCAACCTGTGTGAAGACATGAACCTGGAAGACATGCTAAATGAAATAAGCCAGTCACAAAAAGATAAATACTGCATTATTTCTCTTATATGAGGTATCAACACAGTTAAACTCTTAGAAAGCAGAATAGTAGATGCCAGAGGGTGATGAGAGGAAGAAAAGGGGAGTTGTTGTTCAGTAGGTATAGAGTTTCAGTTTTGCAAGATGAAAAGTCCCAAAGATCTGTTGCACAACACTGTGCATATAGTTAACAACACTGAACTGTACATTTAAAAAATGGTAAAGATGGTAAATTTTATGTCATGTGTTTTTTACCACAATAAAAAAGAAAACTACTAAGGATATTAAAAGAGCATACAGGGAATAGATGCTATTCATCTTGAGGATGGTACCAATTTCAAATTTACTAACAATAGCTCACAATTACTGAGTGCAGGCTCTGTGAGAATTGAGCCCTGCTGATAGGGGGTTTAGGGGAACCACTTCTCAGGCACCTCCTTCCCACCTGATGATGGATCAACCTGTTTCACCCTCCACTGGTTGTGTGCTAGTCTCTTTATATTACTCTGTACACAATTCCCTACTTCTGGATCCCCCAATGACTCAGCCCTCAGTGGACACTCCACTGCCTCTGCCTTAGCTCAGACTTTCACATTACCTCATATCTGGGCTATCCTAACAACTAATATTTATCAACTACTCACTAGTACCAAATACTGGGCTGGGAACTTGATACAACTTAATCTTTGCATAACCCTTTGAGATGACTACTATTATGGTCCCCACTTTACAGATGAAGGACTTGAGGCATAGTAACTTCCCCAGAGTTACACAGCTAACAAAGAGCAGAGCCAGATTACAAACCCAGGGAATCGGGCTCCATATTTAACGATCACACCATAAGGCCTCTCTAGCCAGAAGGAGCACATAAAAACAGACTTGATAGGAATTTCTTTGTTGAATTGCTTCTGTCTCTTTTTTTGTTCAGGAAGCAAGTCTCTGTGAAACAAGGGAGCCGGAAAAGATTTCCTGGAAGTAAGTAGGACTACAGCTGGTCTTTGAAGGGTGAATATAATTCAGACGGGGCATTTCCAGCTTGGGGGCGTAGTATGCATGAAGGTAAAGAGTAAAAAATGCCCCAGTAGTGTAGAGGAGGACAGAGACTAGACCAAACTGCTAAAGCAAAGGGCTCCTTTGAGGGAGAATAGGAAGTCCAATAGGAAAGGCAAGTTAAGGCCGGGTAATGCAGTCGTGAGCACTAAGCCAAGTTGTTTGAATCTTATGAGCAGGCCAGGGGTCTTCACAGTGTGTTCCCTGAGTCCTAAACTAAGGGTTCTGCCAGGAACAAAGGGGATGAGAAAGTAGGGAGGTTCTGGGCCCTAACTTCTCACTTCAACTATAGCGTGTCTACATTTCTTTTAGGGCATATCTACTTTTATCTGCTTTACAATTTGGGATCTAACTACCTAATATTTCTTTGAAAAAAGGGTCCCCCTGCTGATTTGAAACCCAAAACCAAACAAACAAATGAACAAATGGACTTTCAAAACTACCGTACCAGACAATGGAAAGCTGACTATGGTTTTTGACCAGGGGCGTGACACGACCAGACCTTTGTTTCAGAAACATAATTCTGCCAGTAGAATATATGGTGGACTAGAGAAGAAGACACTAAGTAGGGAGGCCTGCTGGGACTTTGCTGTAGCTGTTTAAGGTGACAAAGCGAGTGGCAGCAGGAAGGGTTAGGAAAAGGACAGATGTTTTAAACATTGCAAAGGATATACACAGAGCCTGATCAATGGAGCATGTAACCGACACTAAGTCAGAAGCAGGAAAAAGTCAAGAGGTGACATCTTCAAAGAGTACATTTCAACTGATAAGGAAAATATTTAGGGTCACAGAGGCCATTCCATTGTGCCTCAAGTCATTCCATGTTGGGTGAGGTGTACTTCTGACTCCTCAGAAAAGAAAGCTGTCCTCTATTTGTTATTCTGGAAGGGAAAAACAAACTGATGCATTCATCCCCAACAGTGAATTGGGGAAAATAAGGGGTTGTTTTTTAGAATTATTCAGAGACCAGTTATGGGACGTTCCTGCCCAACAGAAGAAATTCCCTTGGGAGTCCTGAGGAAAAATGGTGAGAAACAAGCTTAGAGAGGAGACATGTTCTTATAAGCCTGTACTATCTGTGCAGAGCAATAACTATTTTAGATTGGACTTCAACAAATTGGGATTGGGAACTACAGGGCAGCAACCAGATTTAATTCAATGATCTTTAGATCACCTAGCGCATTACTGGTGCTGAATCAATGTTAAATCAGCCATGGAAAGAAGCATAGATCCACATATCTAGAGTAAAGGAGAAATCAGGTTAGGCCAAGCGAAACTCAAGCAAAGGCTTAATGAGAAATGGCATTAGGACCTCATGTTACACCCTCTTCCCCAAGTGGAAAGAACACTGGTAAAGGAATCCCAAATCCAAGGCTTGGTTCTGTTGCTAATTATGTATGTGACTTTTGACAAATCATTTACCTCTCCAAGCCTAATTACCTCTGTTGTCAAATGAGAAGAGTGATTCCTGTCATACAAGGATGTTGTAAGGGTGGAACTGGGTTGTGAAAGTGCTTTAAAAGAGCATAAAGTACCACATAGATGACTAAGTATCTTGATAGAGATCTTATATGCCTGGAAAGTGGTACGTGAGCAGAATTTCTGTAAGTCAAATCACACGTGAACATCTTAACACTGTACTTTACAAATGTGAAAGAATTTTACAGTAAACACCCATGTCCCCACCATGTCCTTGATGCTTAAAGTATTGCACTATTCAGCAATACTTTTGCAAAAGAAATTCATTTAGTAAAGCAGATTGATGTTTCTCATTTTCTGTTAACTCATGCTCACCTTACTATTCCAGTCTCTGTAGTTGTTTTGTATTGACTTGCAAAGGAAACTTTATCTGAGAGAGAACCAGAGCAGGTTTCCTGCCAGAAAAATGTATTTTCTTTCTGTTTTTCATGGTTGGGCCGAGGGTGATAACAGCTAGAAAAGGCAGAATAATAATTACACTGGATCAATGAAGGAAGGCATCCAGGAGAATTTGCTCCAGTTTGATAAATTATAACCTAACTCTTTCTAGGATTCCACTGAAGAGAAGATCATATCCTTGGATGCCCACTCTTTACAACAGTCCTTTGCTATGGGGCTATGATTATTAGGAAGGCAAATGAAATCTCCTTAACAGATCAACAGTAAACTTTTTGATAAGAGTAAGGAATCAGAATGCTATTTATGAATATCAGCCAAGCAATCTTGCCGTAGGTAAATTAAAACCCTTTGGACCAGCAATCTTTCCCACCAGCACTGTTAAATATGTTTGCATGAATGAGGATGCTGCCCTTTCTCAGGGCAATGACTACAAAGTTTAAACAACCTAAATGTTCATCAATAGACGCATTGTTAAATAAATTCTGGCATATTCATATTATGGACTATTATGTAGCCATTTGAAAGAATGAGCAAGATCTGTAACTACGGATGTGTCTATGATGCGCTGTTAAGTGCAAAAGCCAAGCTGCAGAGAAACGTATGTATTGCAATCCCATTCTAGTACAAATAGCAAAATCCCCAATAGATGTGTTACATGCCTGCATACATTTGCATGTGCACAAAGAAGGTTATTGGAAGATTCTGACCCAGGCTGTTAATGTTGCTTACTCTGCAGAGGAGGAAGAATTCTTTTTATGCCTGTGCATTATTTCACTGATGCCAATAAACATGTGGAACATTTGTAATTTCTGAAAACATTTAATAATTTTTTATCTCACTTATAAATGGGAGCTAACAATGGATATATACAGTCATAAAGTAGTATAATGGACATTGGAAACTAAGAAGGGGGAGAGGATAAAAAATTACCTATTGGGTACAATGTATACTCTTCCGGAGATGGGTACACTCAAAGCCCTGACTTCAACATGATACAATTCATCCATGTAACGAAAAACACTTGTACCCCCTAAATCTATTGAAATAAATCATATTTTTAAAAAAGAACTTTACATGGAACTTTGAAGACTGTTCCCCTCCATTGCTTCCCTGGCCTTTCTGCTCCCCTGTCCCACATGTCTACATTGGGATAATTCTTGCTCAGACACTCTTGCCTCCCGTGCTGCTAAATCATTTGCATTCCAGGGAGGTGAAGGGTGGTGGAACAAGAAGGCCTTTAATTGGGCTTGATCCCCTTGCCCCTTCCCAACATTTCTGGGAAACAGAAATAACCTACATAGGAAGTCAGACACAGCCTTGTGCATAAACCTCTCCTGTGTGAATAAGAGGCAGCTGTGTTTCAAAAGCATGCCTCTATTTCGAGGAACCACGAAATTGGCAAGCCCCATGGCAGAGGCGACCCTACCGCCCAAACCGCTTGCCCCCTGCTGCTGCCTCCCTCCCCTTTGGCACGCTGCCCACCCCCCAAGAAGAACAACCCAAATCACAAAAATAGCCACCATCTTTTGAGCACTCACTATGAGGCAGGCACTGTGCAAGACATTTTCAAGCATACTATCTCAAGTTAATCTTCACCACAACCTCTGTGATAGGTAGGCTGTGATATTTCAAAACTGGAACAGGCTGGAGACATCTTATAAGGCTTTCACTGGGTTTATTCAGCCCTTGATACCCCAAAAGCTGAAGACTTTCCCATCACTGTTCCAATTACACTTTAAAGATGCAGATGGGCAGTTCAGAGAATTTGGCTACTATTTAAGAATTCACACAGCCATGAAGGGTAGAAATGGGAATGGCTTGCTCAGGATTTGATTTGGCCAGAAAACTTCCCAGCTTTCCAGGGTTATAGCAGAGCAACTAAGGAGCTCTGGCTCCCTGGCATGCAGCTGGTGGCTCTCACATAATCCCAGGAAGTCATCATTCTTGATATCCATTGCTGACACTGGCATAACACTTTACATCTTTCAAAAACTTTAACTTTCCCTCTATAATTTTATATTTTATACTCATAAATCTGAGGAAGGCAAGGCAGGAAAATAGCCACAATTATATAGGTGAAGAAACAGTTAGGGGTTCAGAGGGGTTAGGTGACTTGCCCAAAGTCACAAAGCTAAGAAGTTTCACAAGCCAGGACTAAAGTCCAGTAGTGGTTGAAGGAAGCCGCTGTCTGTGCTTCCCAAATATTTGTTTTCCTGTTGTGTTAATTATCCATGATAGGATTATAGGGAAACAATATTACTCAATGCTGTAAAACATGGGTTTTGTCATTTGCTCTCTATGTGGCCTTGGACCAGTCAGTCATCAGCTCCATGCCTTAGTTTCTTCATCTATAAAAAAGTAGATATTAACAATGTCTGTCTCCTAGAGTCATTGTAAGGATTGTTAGATGAGATAACTCATATGATGTATTTAGCACAGTGCTTGGCATACTGGAAGAATTCAGTACATATAAACTACTCTGCTTCTTATATTTTAAAATAGTTAAGATGTGGCTCTTGCCCTCAGGTACAAATATAAAGTAGATCTCTGTGAAGCTCTTGAGACTACCAAGGTTATTTTGCAATAGATGTTTTAATATGGGGAGCAAATTTACTCGTAACAATGAGGAGCCCAAAGATGGAAGATGTGATAGCAAAGGGGACCATGACTCTCGGAGGCCATAATTGGTATAATAATATTCCATTTCAGGTTGTCTGTTGCCCCTGGGGCCAAGAGAAGGCTAAGGAAAATGGGCAGCTGCCACTGTGCCATGCCTGCTTTCAGGTGTGCCAAGCTGAGCCTGCTGTTGCAAGAAGTGGCTTTCCAGCTCCAACTTGCACCCTACCAGTGCCATCTTTTGGGCCTAGTATCTTTCCAGTGGGTCACACCCTCCCCTTCCCTAAACATATATGTCAGTCAGAGATGCTTACCATGTTGCCCCAAAGAACAAGAGGGTGAAGAGAGAGGGTGACAGGAATAATAGGGAAGAAGAAACAAAGTGGGGTTGCGGAGAGGTATGACACAAATGACAGGAGGGGGTGACAGGAGCCAATGAGCCCTGCCTTCTGCTGGATACAGCCAGCTTAAAAGGGTAATCAATTCAGAAGAACGCAGGGGCTCCACAACACTGAGAATGACTCAGCAGTCCCTAGCCTTTTTGGCACCAGGGACTGGTTTCATGGAAAACAATTTTTCCATGGACCAGGGGGGTAGGGGGCCTGGAGGGGTGGGGAGGCAGAGCTCAGGCGGTGACGCGAGTGATGAGGAACAGCTGTAAATAGAGATGAAGCTCCGCTCACTTGCCCACCACTCACCTTGGGGGTTGGGGAACCACAATACTGAATGACACTGAATTGTTTGCTTTAAAACGGTTAATTTTCTGTTATATAAATTTTACTTCAGTATTAAAAAAATTCAAGGGTTCTCAGCAGCATAATTCTGGAAAGGATTTTATGCAGACACTGGCCCTGGCCTGGGGTTCAAAGAGCCCCTTGTGAGCAATGAATGTCCATTTATGTCCCTCCTGTAACCTGACCTCTCAGTGCTTTCCACTCACTTGTGTGATTTTTCAAAGTAGCTCCTGTGATCCTTGACTGCACGACCTTTCTCAAACAATAGCAACTATAACAACACTCAGCCCTTATTAAGCTCCCACTGTGTGCCCAGCTTTAATCCTCACAGCAATCCCCCGAGGTAGAAATTATTATCACATCCATAATACAGATGAGAGAATGGAGACTCAGAGAAGTTCCAGGAGTTGCTAGAAAGTCACCCAGCAAGTTGAGTGGACATGCTAAAACTCGAATCCAGGCAGTGAAGCCACCGATGGCAGTGCTTGCAGCATAGTGCTCTGCGCTTCATGCATGGAACACCTACTCGCTGCCAGGTGCCATGGAGACACCAGAAACAGTTTAAAGGACAGGGCCTCCGCCCTCAGGGAAATGACGGTGCAGATTGGGAAGGTCTACTGCGGGAGGCTGCAAAGCATGGCTCTAAAGGGTGCTTGGCTCCTAAGTAAATCTCATAATACTAAGGCACTTGGAAAAGAGCTAACAATAATAATAACCACAACAATTATGACAATTCAAGTTGGCTGAGCACATTTCAACGTACCTGTCATGTGCTTAACACACCTGACCTCATTTATTCCTTACAGCAATCCTGCAAGTTACATACCAGCACCAGCCTCATTGAAGAGAAAGGGAACTGAGGCTCAGAGAGGTAAACCAAAGTAACTCATCGAAGCTTGCACAACTAGCAAGTAGGGCGAGACTGGATTTGAATTACCCTTTGTCTATACACAGAAGAAACTCAATAAATACCCATCAAATGCATGACAAGCTCCATTTATTGAGCAATTGCTGTGCACTCTCATTTAATACAACCCTATGAATTTAGTACTGTTATTGGCCCCATTCTATAGATGCAGAACCTAAAGCTCAGGGATGTTATGTGACTTGCCCAAGTTCACACAGCTATTAAATGATAAAGCTAGGAAACACACTCAGAGCTGACCAACTCCAGGGCCTTTCTCATGTGTCTTCTACAGCCTTTCTCTGGGGTTACATGCTCAGTAAAGCCCAGAGGCTTTCTTCTGTGTTCGTTGGCCTTGATTTGGATGTCAACAAGGGATATATAAATAACAGGCTAGCCTCTAATTCAATGCATGGAAAACACAATCACAGGACACAGGCAGAGGAAAAAGGAGCTACAATGAGGGAGGAAGGAGGGAGCAAGGCCTGGAAAATTCTGATGGAGGCAGGGCCCACCAGGGGAGAGACATTTTGGCTCCATTTACAACACAAGCAACAAACTTGAAGCATGCTACAGCCAGCATGGAAATGGGAATCTTCCTTGGAATTCTGCTTCTAATAAAATGAGGCCCCACCTGGAAGAGGCAGTCAGGCCCAGACAGCCTGTACCCTGACACCTTGTCAGAATGATGTTGCTACCTGTAAGAGCCTCAGCTGGGCTCCAACAGCCACCCACTGGGAGGGGCTGAACTTTTCCTGTGACCTGTGTCATGCATGGGCTTGCTTTTGAAGAGACCAATCCATACTCCTTAAATTTGCTGCAAGCCTTTGTTTATGCTCATTCTGTTGAGTGCTCTGTTCTGTTCTATAGAGCAGAGTGGCTCTCCCATAGGGCCAGATCATGTGGCTCACAGGGAGTTGCCATGGTCAAGGGGTCAAGATTATGGTCTGCCAATCCATGGAAGTCCACATGCCCACTCTATTTCATTTACAGAGTTTCTCTTGCAATGCTGAGCTCCAAGTAGGCAGTTCCAAGACACCTGTCGATTGACTATGGTGGGGTAATTCAGATGAAGAGCTTTGCTGCTCCAAGGGTGGTCCATGGACTGGTGGCATTAGCATCACCAGGGAGTCTATCAAAAATGCAGGATCTCTGGCGTCACCACAGACTTTCTTAATCAGAAACTGAGTATTAACCAGATCTCTAGGAGATTTGTATGAGCATTAAAGTGGAAGACGCACTGGTGTAGGGCAGTGTCTCAGAAAGGCTTTCACTCTCACCTGTCTATAGTAGGTCCTTATTCTCTCTGTTTTACCAAACCCCGTGGTTCCCAAATCTGGTTGTGCTTTATTTCATCAGGGGAGCTGGGTTTTTTTAAATTTTATTTGGAAATAAGTTTAAATTAACAGAAGAATTCTAAGAATAGTGCAAAGAACTCCTGCATATCCCTCACTCAGATTCACCAAATGTTAGCGTTTTGCCGCATTCGCTTTAATTCCTCCCTCTGTACATTTCTATGTGTTTTTTTCTCCCTAATCCACTTGAGTTTGTTGCAGACATCATGCCCTTCACCCCTAAATACTTTAGCATGTAATTCCTAAGGAGGAGGACATCCTCTTACATATTCACAGCACAGTTACCAAGTTCAGAAATTTTAACATTGACACAATATTACCTCATATATAGTCCATATTCAAATGTAGCCAATTGTCTCAATGACGTCCTTTATGGGAATTTTGTTTTCCATTGACGGAGCTTTTAAAAAGTACCAATGCTGTGGCCCTAACTACGTAGGAATTAAGACAGAATCTCTGAGAGAGGGGACTGTGCATATATATTTTGTAAAGCTTTCCAGGAGACCCTAATGTGCAGCCAGGGCTGAGAACTACCGTACCATAGTCTGTTTCTGTGAATTGTGTCTATCCTAGGGGTGGGAACGCTTGTCAGCAGGGTAAGCCCTGAGTATAATTTGTCTACACCCCATGTCTCCTTTAGACTGAGTCCTGACATCATTAACTGCATATGAGTTTCCCCAGGCCTCTTCTCACTGTGTTCTGATACCACCTCTCTTATGAAAACAAAACATTCACTTTTCCATCCTGCTACTTCTCCTACAGCTGCTCAACACAGTCCCTCTTTATGAAAAACAAAGCCTTGAAAATGGTATATGCTCTGTGTTGTGTTCCCCACAAAGCTAAGCCTAACGAGTTGGCTGCATCACCTCGAATTGCAGAAGAGCAAGGGCAGATGGTGGGGAAAGAACATCAGGGATATAGTGAATCCATTAAGGTGAGGGCCAGATTTCTCTTCAGGCTTGCCACAAAGTTTCTCTAGTGTTCAACAACTGCTTTCTCATAACTAGACCATTCTCAAATTATCTTGGCTTGGAAAGCAAGCTGCTGAGGTGAGCAGATGTGGCAAGCTGGGACTGAAATGGACAGGAAGGTAATGTACAGATGGGTAACGGCTGAAACACCAGCCAGCTAATCCCATGAGCCAGCAGGCTTTTGCATTTCCTGAAAGAATTTGGGTCAATCTAACTGGTCAGTCTACCCGCTTCGATGTATCTGTTCTCTTTCCATCCCTTAGCAGATGAAGGGAAAGCCTGGCAGGTCTGAGAGACGGCTGATAAAGAATCCATGATATTAAGTTGCTGGGCGCAGAACTGTTCCCTAAGCATTGCAACAGCATTGCCACCACCCCCCTGTGCACCCCCTTCCCACCCAAACACCTTGTCACTACAGCCAAGGAAAGTCACTTTTCTTTGAAAAGAATCTGTTAGAAGGGGTTGAATCCAGATGTGTATGTGTTTGTGAATATCTTCTGGAAGAAAGGTGAAGGCAGAAAAGGGACCATTTGGCTTTAACGATGTTTTGCAAATGCCTGACTACTCAACTTGCTTTTAGTATATATTGATATTCTTGAATATTTGAGAGCACCAGCCTACTCAGATGAATTGCTTTAACAGATGTATATTTGCAGTTAGTCAATGACAAAATATTTCTGAGTGGTTAGTGTCTTTCCTCTTCACTCAATAATGTGCCAAATGAGATAGTTATTGCCAAAGTCCAAATGGAGAGTACTTGTATTCCTAGACAACCATTAGAAACATCCCTTAATTAGGACTCAGTGTGCACTGCTATTGCCATCTCTAATCAACTCTTTCATCGGAGGACTCCTTGTCTTGTTACAGAGTTTGGTTCCTGCCAATAAGACAGAATGTGCTTAAATTGATCAAGTATGTGTGAATTGCACATATCCCAAATTTTTTTTCAAAAAGGCCAGCTTCAGAAAATGTTTTCATGGAATATATTTCACATAGCTTCACTCAAGCTAACAAAGGATTGTCTTTCACATTAGAACTATAAAAATGTGGCCAATATTCTTTCCATTAGTTTTTATTCTCTAGTTATTTGATAGTCATGTATGTGTACATTTCAGGCCCTGTTAACCTGAACTCAGGTTTATATGTAAGAGTTGAATTCAGACATACATTCACTCAAATATCCCTCTTCTGAACCTGATTCTTGTCTCCTTCCTTTGAGTTCTCTTGCCACTGCCACAGTTAAGATCCTGTCGCTTCTTAACTCTCCCTCTCTCCTATCACTCTGCTCTCATCTGTCCTCCCAATAAGCATATCCCTGCCTTCAGAATAAAAGCTTCAAATCCTTGGTTTGGCATTCAAAGCCCTCTCTACAACCTAGTACCAAAGATGCCTCTACTATTACCGGTCCTATTGCCAGCGCTGTTATCAGTTCATCTCATTTGCTGTTATATATGAAGTAAGGTCTCCAAAAATCTTCTAGAGCACTGACTATGTGCCAGACACTGTGTTAGCTAGTTCATATCATTATCTCATTTACTCTCTCAACCTGATGAAGTATATTGCTCTCATCTTATAGGTAGGAAAACAGAGGCCAAGAGATGTTAAATAACTTGCCCAAAGTTACACAGCCAGTTAGCTGTAGAGTCAGCATTTGAAGCTAAGCAGTCTTACTATTCTCTTAACCTATCCTGCCTAAATAGTTTTATGGAATCTGTCCTGTATTTTGGTGCTTCCATATTTTTGTTTGTGATATCCTCTTCTTTGGAAACAACTGTCCCTCCTACTCCACCATCTCTGCTTGCTGAAATTTTGCCCAGCTCACATGACACCACCTCCGTGATGCCTACCCTGATGTCCTCCAGCTAAAATTTATTCCTCCTGGCTCTGTGTTCTCACGGCATTGGCTTTAGCACTTATACTACTTTTTGTAATTGTAGTTACCTGTATATAAGTTTCTTCCTCCTCCCCACCTCCACCCTGTCCTATAGGAAACAGAGTTCACTCTCACTGTAACCTGTAATGCTAAAGCCAAGAAAGTGGCAGTCGGGGATGCACTACCAGGAGGGGGTAAAGATGGACAATGGAGTAAATGATCTCTAAGCTCCCTCTCAACTCAGAGGTTCTGTGATCCTGAGTGGTGGTTTCCCGAAGGGCAGGGACTGCACCCGCCACAGCACCAAGCAGAGTAGCTGACACGTCTCTAGGGAACTGCTGAGTTGGCACTACATTAGCTCTGATGCAGGTGCAGATCAACAAGAACTGATTCCACCCTCCCTCCCAGTCTCTATAGCTATCTGTCACTGTCATGAGTGTTTGAAGGTAACGCTGCTCTGCAGGTGTGCCTCTAGGGCTGCAGCCATTGCCTCATTTCTTGTCTACGAAGACTATCCTTTTTTGTGCTGTGGGAGTTGATGATCCACATGCATATTGATGTCTGCAGTGCTCTGTTTGTCAGCCCAGACCAGTGATTTTCAAACTTGAGCGTGCATCAGAATCACCTGGAGGGCTTGTTACAGCACACATTGCTGGGCTGCAGCTCCAGTAGGTCCAGGGTAAGACCCGAGAATGGGCACTTCTAACAGGCAATGTTGATGCTGCAGGACCCTGGGCCACACGGAGAACCACTACTCCAAACAATGGCTTCACTCACAAGGAGGTGCCTTCTCTCTGACTGCTGCCCACTGGATCTGGGCAACTGGTAGGGGTGGGGCAGGAGGATGCGCACTGGACTGGGAGCATGAATACCAGAGTTCCACTGCAGCTGCTAGTTCAGGTAAGCTATGTGACCTTGGGAAAGTCTCAGCACTGCTCTGGGTCTCTAGTTTCCTCTCAGGCCCAAAGGCAAGGTGAAGTTGGTGGTCGCTACTCTGGGTATTTCTAGAATTCACAATTGGTCTGTTGCTCTTCTCCCTATCCCAGGCTTTCAAGTTGGGATGCCAGGTGGCCCCTCGGCACCTCCTCAAGCACCTAAGTGCCCCCTCCTGTTCCAACATCACTCCAAACTGCAGCTGCCCCACTTGCTTGGGGGTCTCCCTATACAGCCATCCTTGTGTATGGAGCCCAAACAGCAAAGCTGGTGCCTTCCCCCTTGGAGATTCAAATCTGCCTTTTCAGGACATGTGTGTTCTTCAAGTCCTATTTTAAAGGCACTTTAGCACCGAGGTAAAGACACAGAATCCTACAGCCAATGTTCTGCATGTAATCCTGGTTCTAACCACTTACTAGGGTTATGGGTAAATTATTTAACATCCCTGAGCCTCACTTACCTCTACTCCATGGGGTTGCTATGAGAACTAAATAAGATAATATATGCAAGGCATTTACCATAGTGCCTGACACATAGTATGTGCTCAAAACTGGTGGCTGTTGTTTCTAAAAAGAGGGTAACATAACACTATACAAGGTCACCATAACACCAAACAAGAAACCAGAAAGCATTGTAGCTGTAGGTTTTCTACTTTATTTAGGCCTCCTCATCATAGCACATAATAATAACTTACACATATACAATATTTTACACTTTCAGAATACTATCCACTAAATCCTCTCATCCAGTCTTTACAATGCTATCATGACAAGGCAAGCACTCCTGTGTGGATTGGTCAGTATCTTCCTAAAACACCATTACTATCTACAAGCTCCCCATGCAGTAGGCTGGCTCTCCCCATATGGATTTCTGCTTCTGCACCGTTAGTGGAAGAGAAAGCGTCCTCAGCCAAGGCTGCCAGCTGAGGAGCCTCCAGGAAACCCCACTGGTACCTGGCCTGTCTTTTGCAGGTGTCAATCCAGCCAGGAGGCTCCTTCCCAGCATCCTTGCCTGCATACTATTTAGTTCATGCATTACCAGGCCTCAAGCATCCAAATGATGTTAATTGGATACCTCAAGCACTTTTGATAATAAACATAAGCCAAACCAGAAAGACGTTCTGCATTTTTCATCAATTCCACTCATTAGTTCAAAAGAAATCAGCTCACCCCTACCAATTTCACTTCTCACGATTTTACATTTCATAAAATCAGGAAGGTGTCGCAGGCTGTGGTACCAGTGCCACACTTGGCATCAATTATAGTTCCATGCTTGGAGAGAAATAAAGCACAGGAGACTCAGAAACTTGTCATGGTGCTTGATATGGATCTATTTACTCACCAGAAATTTAATAGGGGTTCTAGACTTCAGCCATTTCATTTCCCTGCTCTTTCCTTCCCTTCATGTTTCTGTCATCTGTGACTCTGCTGGAAATAGAGGCCAACAGTAGGCCTTCTATTTGGTGTCCTTCGTTTTACTTCCCTGAAATCTTTTCTCTGTGGCCAGTTTCTTTCAGTTATCTTCAAGACCACAAAAAGAGGCAAAGCGATTTTGTTCACTCTGCTCTAGCCACACGGAGTTTCATGTTGTTCCTTAAATTGGGCAAGCTTGCCACACCCTCGGGGCCTTTGTGTTTCCCTTGGACTGGTGCACTCCTCCTTGTGGTTCTTGCTCACTCTCCTAAGTCTTTGTTCAAAAGTCATCTTCTCAGTGAGGCCTTCCATGACCATCCTACTTTAAAATTGTCCCTCTGCTCCTCCTTACCTCCCTTTCCTACTTTATTTTTCTTCATAACATCCATCCACTGTTTGCTATTATACTATATAATTTCCAGATTGTTTATTTATTCTCTCTCTCTCTCCTCTCTCTCTCTTTCTCTCTCTCTCTCTCTCTACCCCCTACCATCCTAGCAGATAAGCCCCAGGAGGGCAGGGTTATTTTCAATTTTTTTCATTTGAAATAATTTTAGACTTCATAGGAAAACTGTAAACATAGCACAGAGTCTACAGACCTTCACCCAGTTTCCCATATTGTTAACACCTTACATAATAATAGTAAGATTATTGAACCCAGGAAATTCACATTGATTATTAACTAATCTATAGACCTTATTCAAAATTTCCCAGTTTCTCCACTAATGCCCTTTTCCTGTTCCAGGATCCAATCCAAGATCTCATATTGTGTTTAGTTGCCATATTTCTTTAGCCTCTGATAACCTGTGATGTCTCCTTAATCTTTGTTTTTCATGACCTTAACAAGTTGACAAGTTCAGGTCAATTATTTTGTAGAATTTCTCTCAGTTAGGGTTTGTCTGATGCATTCTCATGGTTAGATTTAGGGTGTGCATTTTGGGCAAGAATGCTGCAGCAGTGATGTTGTGGAGAGCAGGGTTTTTTTTTTTAATTGTTTTGGACACTGTCATATCCCCAGTTGATTAGAACAAGACCTGACACATGTATGTGCTCAGTATTTGTGAAGACACATAGCGACCAAATCACCAGCCGCCCACACTGCTTTCTGGAAATGGAAAGATTATGTTCTGTGGGATATCCAGTATGTTGGGAACCTCTTGGTTTTCAAAAAGAGAAAGATAAGGTGATTTGGGTTAGGAGGTAGGAGTTCCCTACCAGAAAGCAAAACACTAGCAGACCAAGGAACCTAAGTAGCATGTGCCCCAGGGAGAGGGAAAATGGTTATAACGTTTCAAAAATGTGATAGCAAAAATTGTTTTACTTTTAAAAAGAATAATACCATCATCACTATCCCCAGACAAAACCCAATACTTTGCATGTATAAGTAAGTGGCACAGTCTACAGGCCCTGAGGCCAGACTACCTAGATTCACAATCTGGCTCTGCCACTTACTAGCTGGGTGATGGTGAACAAATCACTTAGCATCTCTTTGCTTCACTTTCCTCATCTGTAAAATGGAGATACTATTAATATTAATCTCATAAGGTTTTTCTGAGGATTGATGGAGATAATACATGTCAGGAGCTTAGAGCAGTATCTGAAATAAAGTAATCATGCAATAGGCATTATTGCTATGCAAATTTATGTATTTTACAGAACTCTATCAAATAGATCATCTCATTAGATATTCAAAGTAACCCCTTAGGGGAAGAGATTGTTATTTTCATTGGCTAATAAGGAAATTGAGGCTTAGAGAAGTGACAGTGCAGTTGACCCTTGAACAACACAGGTTTGGACTGCAAAGGTTCAATTATATGTGGATCTTTTTCAGGAAATTACACAGAGTGTGCCTGCATCTCCCGCCTCCCCTTCTATCTCCTCCACCTCTTCTACCTCTACCACTCCTGAGAGAGCAAGACCAACCCCTCTTCTTTTTCCTCCTCCTCAGCCTACTCAATGTGAAGCCAACCAGGATGAAGACCTTTATTATGATTCACTTCCACTTAATGAATAGTAAATATATTTTCTCCTTATGATTTTCTTAATAACATTTCTCTTCTCTAGCTTTACTATATCGTAACAATACAGTATATAATACATATAATATACAAAATATGTGTTCACCGACTGTTTATGTTATTGGTAAGGCTCAACATTAGGCCATTAGTAGTTAAGTTTTTGAGGAGTCAAAAGTTATATGCAGATTCAACTACAGGTGGCATTGGTGCCCTGGTGCCCTGTATAACCCCACACTGATCAAGGGTCAACTGTATTTATATAAGGTGTCCTGGCTAATGAGAAAAGAGTTAGAATAAGATATAGGTTATTGGTTTCCTAGTCTTGTGCTCTGTTTCTGTACTGCTCTAATCACATAGTATAGTTCCACCAATGCCAGTAGTCACAGAATGAGAATCTGGGCTTAGATTGGCCTCTGAATAGCACATTCTTCTTGGTGCTAGATGGGATCTGGAACAGTATAAACCTAGTAGGATCTTACAATACAAGTGAGAGGGAGAGAGTACTAAGACCAATACGTATCCCTGGAACAATGGGTACACTGATAATCACAGGCAGCTTCCACCTTATATAAACAGGGCTCCCAAGATGGTTGTTTGGAACGTGGAAGGCATGTTCCAAGGGAAGTATCACTGCAAATAGTAGTAAACACCCAACTCAGACTACCAAAGCTATCTAAATCAGCACTGCTACTGCTATGGAACCTAGTCCACAAGTTTTACTGGGGAGTGGCCAAAAGAGAGAGAGAGAGAGAGAGAGAGAGAGAGAGAGAGAGAGAGAGAGAGAGAGAGAGAAGGCTGGAGAAGTAGGCTTCTTTCAGGCCTTGATCATCCAGGAAGAAAGTTGGATTTTATTCTAAGTGTGATGAGAAGCCACTGAAGGCATTTAAATAGAGAAATGGTATTACATGATTTGCATTTTTAAAAGAACAGATTGATGCTATAATAGGGAACCATATAGAGTGTGATTCTGTAGTGAGCCAGAACTCAGCTTGAATTTCAATTCTATCTCATTGCAGCTTGAGTATCTTCTGATCAATGGAGACAATAATAGTATCCACCACACAGGGCTATGGCAAGGAGTACAACAGATGATGTATATAAAGTACTTAGCCCAGTGCCTGGCCCATAATAGGTGCTCAGTATATATTAGCTGTAACTATTATAATTAGTAGCAGTAGAAGTAGTATTTTAGTATTATAGAGACAACTTTGAGAAAATATACAGTATGTGGCCCAGATCAGGTGTTAGGTCAATGCTGGTTGAAATAAAATTTTTGGACTCCTAAGAGCTGACAGACACAATGATGAAGTCTGTGGGTGCAAGAGAAGGTGATGGAAGTATGACTAGGGTTGCTGCCAGCTATGGGGGCTTCCCTATTCCTCTTCCAAGCCCAGGATATGCTCTTCCCGCTGGCCGTGCCCTTGCACAGAGTTGTGTCTGGGCAGAGAGTGAGGTGTCAGGAAAGGCACAGAAAAAGAAGCGTTCTTTCCTCCCCTTGTGTCACTTCCCAGAGTCCCAAAGGGTTTATTCATTCAAAAGTTGCCGAGCACCTCCTACGTGCCAGTCTGGCTCTGGGCCATGCCATCTTTCCAGCATCATATGAGTCATAGGCACCATGAGGGAGCCCCAATGGGCCAACCCATCACCTTAAACTGTGGGGATTATGCAATGCAGCAATTGAGATGAGGCAGGTTCCAAAGCTTCTGGCCACTGCATGGACATGGTCTTCTTCTTCTTGGACTTTGGTTCCGTTGCTTCTTGGATTGAGTTACATGAGGTTATTAACTACCTTCCAACAAGCAGGAATAGGCTGGGATGCCAGTGAGGCACGTGTGTCAACACACATTTTGCGCCACAGGCAGACCATGCCCAGAGAATGGTGATGACGCAAAGGAGTTTCTCTTTTGGCACACTCCTGAGCGCTATGGTCTCGTCTGGCCACATCCAGTTCTTACAGTCCAACAGCATATCTGCTCCCTGGAATGGGTGACTACAAAGACATAAGACACCCTTTTAGCAAAGGAAGTTGTGCCATGCCAATCCATTCTCAGGCTGTCTGGGCCTGGGGCAAATTTGGTGTGCCAGGAGTGTGGCAGGAATGCTGGAATTAAAGCCAAGGTGCTACCCAATTCATCTGCCACTTTATCCTGCTATTATTTCTTGCTCAACTCTTTGACATCTACTTTAATTTCTTCATTCATTTGATCATTCACTCATTCAACAACATTTATTGAGTGCCTACTATGTGCTTGGCACTTTGGAAAGTGCTGAGGATGCACAAGACAAAGTTCCTGACCTCAAGGAGCTTACATTCTAATGTGGGGGCGGGGCTGGACCATTCTTATTAGAATCTTAGTTCTCCCATCCACAAAAGTTAATAAAACCTTCTCTAGATCTTAATTCCCCTTTCAGATACCACTACTGCCCATCACTCTCCTGATTTCACTAAAATCTTGAAGCATTTGTTTATACTTGTTGTCTCCAAATTCTCCCCTTCCCTTCTCTCTTCAACTCACTCTAATAACTGCTCTGATCAAGATCACCACTGACCTCCATGTTATAAAATCCAATGGCTAATTCTCAGTTATCATCTTACTTGAGCTATTTGCAAGTGCTTGATAGAAGTGACCATTCTCTTCTCCTTGAATCACCTTCTCTTGGCTTCAGGAACCACATTCTATTGATTTTCATACTTCTTCTCTACCTGCTCCTACTCAGTCTCCTTTGCTTACTGCCCTGAAACCCAACCTCTAGACTTCAGAGTGCTTTTAGGCTCAATCCTTGGACTTTTCGTCTTTTTTATCTGAATTTACTCTCTAGGTGATCATTCAGTCTTATGGCTCCCAAAGTTCTGTCTCCAGACCAGACTTCTCCTATGCACTCAAGGTTTCTATATCCAACTCTCTCCTTGACATCTCCAGTTGGATGTCTAATGGGCACCTGTCTTGGTCTGTTTGGGCTGCTACAATAAAATACCACAAACTGGATGGTCCATAAATAATAGAAATTTATTTCTCACAGTTCTAGAAGCTAGAAAGTTCAAGATCAAGGTGCTGGTGATATCTGAGGAGAGTCTACCTTCTCATGGATGGCAGCTTTTTGCTGCATTTAACATGGTGGAAGGGGTGAGGAGTCACTTTCTGGCCTCTTTTTAAGGGCACCCACCCCATTCATGAGGGCTCCACCCTGATGACCTAATCACCTCCCAAAGGCCCCAATTCTTAGCTAATACCGTCACCTTGGGGAGAGTTAGGATTTCAACATATGAATTGAGAGGAGGGGCACAAACATTCAGATCACAGCAGCACTCCAAACTTATCAAGTTCAAAACTAAGCCCTTGATATTTCCCCCTTAAACCTACACCTCTCACAGTTCTTCCCATCTCAGGTAAATAGCAACTCTATTATTCTATATGCTCTGGCCAAAAACTGTGGTGTCATTCTTGACTGTGCATTTTGTCTCATGCCCAATATACAGTCTGTCAGCAAATCCTATATATTCCATCTCTCAAAATACATACAGATTTTGACCATTTCTCATTGGTTCTCATATCACTGCCATTTCTACCACCTTTCTCTAAGCCACCATCATGTCTCATCTGGATTACTACAGTAGCCTCCTACTTGGTTCTGTTGCTTCCACCCTTTGCCCCTTCAGTTTATTCTTAGCATAGCAGATATAGTGAGTCTATTAAAATCTAAGTCAGATTATGTTGCTCTCTGCTCTATGATACCCTTTCTTACTCAGTAAAAGGCAAAGCACTTATGATAACCTTCAAAGCTCCAATTACCTGGTCCCCATTCTTCCCCTTGTCCTCAAATATCCAGCCACTCTGGCCCCCTTCTGTTCTTCAAACATATCTGGTATGATCCAGCCTCAGGACCTTTGCACAGACTACTCTCTGCCTTAAATGCACTACATCCAGATAGGTGCAGATCTAGATCTCTTACTTCCTTCCAATCTTTACTCAAGAGTCACCTGTTTAGGTCACTGTTTTTAAAACTTTTCTCCACCCAACAAAAACGTCATATCTCCCTTTCTGATTCATTTTTTTCCTTAGCACTTATCATTATTTAACATATTATATTAATATCTCTTAGTCTGCTTGGGCTGCCATAACAAAATACCATGGACTGGGTAGCTTAAACAATAGACATTTATTTCACACATTTCTGGAGGATGGAAGTCCAACATCAAGGTGCCAAAAAGGTAAGTTTCATTCTGCAGCCTCTTTTCTTGGCTAGTAGGCAGCTTCCATCTCACTGTGTGCTCACATGACTTCTTCTTTGTGCAGGCACAGAGAGAAAGAGAGAAAGAATATGCACAAGTTCTCTGGTGTCTTTTCTTACAAGAGCACTAATCCTATCAGACCAAGGCCCCACCCTTATGACGTCATCTAACCCTAGTTATCTTTCAAAAGCCTCATCTCCAGATACCATCACATTGGGGGTTAGTGTTTCAACATATGAATTTGGGGGGAACACAACCATCCAATCTATAATACTACCTATATTGTCTGCTTTTTCCACTAGAATTAAAGTTTCATAATGGTTGGGATTTGTGTTTATTGTGTTCACTATTTTAATCCCTGTGTTTTGAGTAGTGCCTGGCTCATGGTAGTGGCTCAATAAATATTTACTGAACAAATGGATAAAATAAGCAAAATAATTGCAATTTGTGATAAGCACTAAGGAGGAAATAAACAGGCTGATAATTGAGAACAGAAGCTGTCAACCTCGGCTATACATTAAAATCACCTTGGGAGCATTTAAAAATACAGATGGCTGTGATTCATCCCCTGAAATTCTGATTTACTTGGTCTAGAAGGGGCTTGACCATTGTTTTATTTTTTAATATTCTCTGGGTGATTCTCAATATGAAGTGAGGCTAAGAACCAATGTGTTTAAGAACAACAGGGGGACAGGGACCTACCTGATACAGGGTGTATGGGGAAAGCCTTTCAGCCTTTTCTGAGTTGGTATCATGTAAATGAAAATCTTAAAGACAGAAAGAGGCATGAGGAACTTGGGGTGAGGGTGGGATTCAATTCCTGGCAGAGGGTCAGAACAAGAGTAAAGGCATTGAAGCAGGGATGAGCTTGGTGTGTTTTCAGAACAGAAGGCTAGTGTGGGTGGTACACAGTAGGCAAGAGGAAAAATGGAACAAAATGAGTTTGAGGAGATACACAGGGGTCAGATTATTCAGGACCTTCTAGACCATGGGAAAGAAATAAGAATTTATACTATATGAGGTGGGAGCCATGGGACTGTTTTGAGAAGGGAAATGATGTGATCTGATTTTCTATTTCCTAAAGACTGCTCTTGGTGCTGTGTGGAGGCAGGAGTGAAAGCCGGAAACAACTTAGGAGGCTGTTGTAGTAGTTTAAGGCGGACTTGATGGTGGCCTGGACTGGGCCAATGGCCCAATGTTGTTTCCTTCCCATCTAGACAGCAGAAGTCTGCTCAGGTAAACACACACACGGCCACTGGTTTCTGGAAAAACCTTCCAAAGCTAAGATTCTGTAGACTGCTAATTCTGTGATCAGTCGGCCAGTCGTTGGGATATGGATGTTATGACCTGCCTTAGAAAGGAGGCTCAGTTGATCAATTAATGGGAGAGGTGCTTTCTAACCAGAATACAATCCAATCAGAAAGGGGTGTGGAAAAAGAGATGGCAGCATTCATTCACCTAAATATTAAAGAGCCCCACTACTTCCCAGCGCTGATTCTCTTATACTTTCTAGGGAAGGGAGAGGGTGGGGTGAAGGTGAGGGAGAGAACAAACACTGTGCTCTTAAGGGACCTTATAAATTAGAGGAGGAGATCAAGATGTGAACGC
The DNA here is from genome assembly GCA_963574885.1 of Lepilemur ruficaudatus. Classification (NCBI taxonomy): domain Eukaryota; kingdom Metazoa; phylum Chordata; class Mammalia; order Primates; family Lepilemuridae; genus Lepilemur; species Lepilemur ruficaudatus. The sequence continues at coordinate 71,082 of CAUYRT010017482.1, read as the reverse complement.
AAATAGGAATAACACAAGAAAGAATGAGGTAAGTATCCAAAGGGAGACAAAAATACAATCAATAATTGCCTTCATTTATTTAGCACTCAGTTTATGCTGAGCACTGTGTGTGTGTTTTACATATGTTCTTGTTTAATCTTTACAACAAGTCTATGGAATAGGTAATACGATTCCCGATGATGATGATGATGATGATGATAGTAGCTAACATTTATTAAGTGCTTAATATCAGCCAGGCATTGGGATAGGTGTTTTAAAATATCTCATATAGGCATACCTTCATGCTATAGATGAGGGTATCTAGGCCCGGAAATGACTTACCCAAGATCACAGAACTAAGCAGGTGCAGATCTGATAGTCAAACACAGGTTTGGCTCTCAAGCCCATGCTCTTAAAGTGTTTTGGGGGTTCAGAGCAGATTGCTCCTACCTTGTTCTGGGAGGTTCATATGTGCAGGGAAAAAAAACCATGGAGAAATAAAGGTGTGAAGATGAGAAAAAAGGGGCCTATTCAAGGCCTAGCAAGTGGCCCTACTTGGTCAGAGCTGAAGGTATAAAACAAAGAATCATGGCTCAATGGCAAGGCAATTTTCCTTTCCCTTCTTGCCCCTAATCACCTAGCCTGTGCCAACCAGGGGCTGCAGCCTCCCATCAAGCCTGTCTGTCACTCAGGGCTTGATCTTAGGGTGCCTTGGTCCTCTAAAGGCCCCCGGAAGCTCAAACAGCCTTAACTCTACTCCAAAGTAGGACAAGTATAGATTTTAGAACTCAAACCATGATGAATAGTAAGTTGGAAGCCCCCTTATTAGTTCTTGTTTCTTAGGTGGAAGCAGCAGACCTTGGGCATTTAGGGCATTGACAAAAAGATCCAAAAAGGACAAAAGGATGGGGAATCCAGAGAAAGCAACAAGCAGCACCCAGTACAACAGCTCATCGAGTCAGCAAAGACTGTTCATCATACAACATTGTTTGTAATAGCAAAAGTTGCCAGTGATATAAATGCCCATCAGTACGGGATTGATGAGATAAATTATGAAATATCCACAGGAAAGAATGCTATATTGTCATTTAAAAGGAAGAGGTAAACTTACGTGTTCTAACAAGGAGAGATGTTTCCAAAAGATTATAAGTGAAAAAAGCAAGTCACGTAACAGTCTTTATATCATGAGGTCACTTAAATCCTAGATCTGTGTTTGCATATGCATAAAACCATTAACCGAAGTTATCTGGTAGAGTGTCGGCACACAGAATTACAGAGGGAATTTCACTTTTTACTTTGTATACTTGTGCATGCTGTTAACTTTTACAACAAGCTGGTATTACTTTATGATTGGACAAAACGACACTATTTCCATTTTGTAAGACAAAAAAAGCCCCATCATAGATCATCCTCATCCATCCTGTCTTGGATCAGAGACTTGGCCTCAGCAGTGCCTTTGAAATTGTCTCATAACTTCCTCATGAATGAACTAAGATAGGGCAGTAACATATTAACCTCATTATAATACAGTCAAATAGATTAGCAGTTGATTAAAAATTTTTACTGAAAGCAGAGATGGCAACCAGCAGAAAGGCCCCCAGAGAAAGGCCACGGGGCTTTTCCATTTTTATTAATAACTTAAATAATACAAAAAATGTACTTACTGTGTCTGACGATGACCCAAAGCTGGTAAGGATACCAAATATGTTGAAGAACAAAATTCAGATTCAAAATGAGCTCAGATGGACTGGAATACTGGGCTAAAATTTAAAAAAGTGAAATGTAAATAACATAAAGAAAAAAAAATCCTCAATTCAAATTTAAAAGTCCATTTTGTGAGGCCAGAGTAGGAGAAGCATGGTTTGGCAGCAGCTCACATAAAACAAACAAAAAAACAAAAGATCTAGGAGTTTGAGGTGATCCACAGGTACAATTTGAGCCAACAGTCTGATGTAGCTGAATTATTTAGTTGTTAAAAGCAGAGCACAATTTCGGGTTGTATTAATCGATGTACAGTTTCCCAGATCCTAGAATATAAGTGTCACATTGCAGCCTCCTCTGGTTCCTTCCTAGAGTCTCCTGTTCAATTCCAGACACCACATTTTTAAGAGCGTCACTGAGAATGTGGAACACCTCCAGAAGAGGGTCACGACATTGACAGAGGAAACCATTCTATAATAGGAGTGGCTGTTGAAAGGATCAGAGACTCGGGACCTGAAAAGGAGAAACACTGGAGGAGATATAGGCTATGTACGTGCCTTTAATTCTCAAATGTTTTCCTATGGAAGGTATACACACATATTCTGGGTTGCTCAGGTGACAGAACTAGGACTACTGCCACCCAGTGGTGACAAGGAGCCAGATTTTCAGTAAATATATCAAAAGTCTTTCTGACCTTGAGAAGATCCTACAAGAGGCAGTGAGGTTTCAGGCAAGGCTGGATGAACAGATGCCCAGTCGCAGAATAACACTAACTGGGTCCCTTTCAGCTCTAAGAGATTATTTCTCTTTCTCCTATTGTCTGTGCCATCACTTCCTCTCTGTGTGCCCCTCTGGACCAATGAGCCCATCCTCTGCAGTCCACAGAGTGGTAAGGATAGCTCTGCAGGAACTGCTGGGGCTGGTGCTTCTTGTTTATTATTGCCCAGGGCCTATGGGGGCAAAACCCATCGCATATAGGAGGGCTGAATGGCTGATGTAAGTCAGATCATGTCCTTCCCTGGACAAGTTCCTCTGTGGCTTTCCATGTCACTCCCCAGAAATGGCAGGCATCACCATGGCATACAAAGCCCTAAGCAAGCTGGCCCCTGTGACCTCTCTTAATTCCCATCCCATTACTCTTCCCCTTGTTCACTGCACTGCTGTGACACAGCCTTCTTAATGGTTTCTTAAATGCCAAGCATGCTCCTGACTCAGGGACCTGGCTCTTACTGGTCTCTCTGTTTGCAGTCCTCTTCTCTGAGATACCTGTATGGCCTAGTCTTTCACCTCCTTCAGGACTGGACTCAGAAGATTACCTTCTTGGTGAGGTCTCCCCTGACCACCCTCTTTAAAATTATAGGCCATGCAGGCTTCCCTCTCCACACTCCTGACCATTTCAGAATTCCTTACCACCCTATGTGAAGGTTTTTCTCCATAGTACTTACTATCACATAACACAATATTTTATATTTTTATTTTGTTTATCTATCTCTGTCTATTGGGCTATAAATTTCTTAAATGCAAGGATCATGCCTGTCTTGCTTTTTGTCATATCTCAGCTCCTGGAACACAGGCTAGCACATAGTAGGTGCTCAGTAAACATTTCATGAAATGCCCACTGCATCCCAAATCCATGCCATTTTTCTGCAGTCTTGATCTTCTCAAGAAAAGAAATTTCAGGTTTAAGAACTGGATTCCCAAATGGTAGCAAGGTATTGTGTCTTAGCAATAAGATTTGGCATGATTTTTTTCTAATTTTCTCAAATTATTTTTTTGTTATATAGTTGTATTACATTAATGAACAACTGGCCATAACTGTAGTAGCTAACATCCATTGAATGCTTACTGTGTACTAGGCATGGTGATAAGTACTTTACTTGGATTAACTCATTTAATCCTCACCATAGCCTTTTTCAGTTGGCACTACTATCATTCGAATCTTAAAGACCAGGAAACTGAGAAATGGGGAGGTGATATGACTTGCCCAAGGTCACACAATTAAAGCCCATGGTATTAGCCCCTGACTTTGATGTAAGCTGAAAATTGGTGATGAGGATGATGGTGACAGGTAACATTTATTTAGTGCTAATCATGTACTAAATAGAGTGTATAACACAAATCATCTCATTTAAAGCTCAGAGTAGCCCTATGATGCAGAAATAATTTTATGGCCATTTTATAGTACTAGGCCCTCCTGTAATGTGATCAACGATACACATAGTCCCACTTGGCCTCCGCCTTGGTTTCATGAGACGCATGCTTTGATTCTGTCTTTGGCATTCCAACTCAGTGGAGAAGTCAGAGAAGCAATAAACTGCCAGCCACTCTGTGAACCCTCCACTCATTGTAGATTAGGCCTCCAGCATACGTTGTGATTTCAGCCCTTACTTGTGTTGTTGTCTCTGTCTAGAATGTCCTTCTTCTTCCTCCCCGCCTCTCCTCCCCACCCCCAATAGCCTCAGCTTGCCAATTTTTTCCCAAAGCACAATTTAAATGCAACTTCCTTCAGGAAGCCTCCCATGGTCGCCCCTTTCCACCATCTCTTTCTCTCATCATCTCATCATACAGTCAGTACATCTCCTTCAGCCCCGGTCATCTCTAGCTTTGCAGCGCTGGCTCTCTTCCCATGCAGGTATGTCCCTTCTCAGATAGACCATAAGCTCATGGAGGCAGCTGGACCCTGGCATGCCCTAAATAAATGGTACATTCACATAATAGGTGCTCAATCGTTATTTTGCTGATTTAATAATGATACTATACCCTCATAAAATGTTATAAAATGTTCTCTTTTCAAGGCACTCTCATATATATTATCTCACTTTTGCCTCACAGCAGCCCTGAGAGATAAGAGAGAGAGATCTTATTTTCCTCCTTTTTACAGTTAAGGAAATTGAGGGCCAAGAAGGTTAAATAAGTTGTCTCAGGTCACCTCTGAGAATTGAGCCCAGCTCTCTGGACTTTGAGCTCTATATTCTTTGCACTAGACCACACTGATTCTACTGGAAGGCACCGCTGACCGGGAGCAATGCTAATAACATTCCTATAAAGACCTTGTCTTGATTCTATCAGTGGAGCAAAAGCAATAAAGAGCACCAAGAGGCAATATCCTCAGTTGAGATTGGGAAGGCAGGTGAATTCATACACTCTGGCGAGAAGTGCCTGGGGCTTATCAGATGGATGGTGATGACTCTGTTATATTCTTTAGGAGTGGACTTGGAACTGAATTCCGTCCTCCATGGTGGGCAGATTAGCTCAACCCTCGGCAGAAGGGAGGCAGTGTAGCAAGCAGCATGGCTAATGTGACAGAGCAACTAGGAGGCAAGAAACTTGGGTTCAAGATGCAGTTCTGCCACAAGCTAGCTGTGTGACCACAGGGAAGGAACCTAACCTCCCTGAGGCTTGTACTTCCTCACTAGAAGCCACCAATTTACAAGGCTTCTCACAGCCCCAATACTCCACAAATCTATGACATAGATCACAAACAGGTGATCCGTGGACCCTATCTGGGCCACAGACATATTTTCTTTGGTGCAAATAGTGTTTTAAATTTTTCTGAAACTGGTAACCAACATTGAAAATTTAGAAGATTTTTCATAAATATTCAGATGCCTAAGTTCTCTAGAAAAATCAAAAGCTCTGGCAGCATTTAAAAATTGGAAGATTTCACATGTAATTTGATTTCCAATTTTTCTAGAAAAAAGAATCTGAATGCATGTGATTATTTTCCTTATTTATTTATTATATAAAATATCGGGCACTCTAGCCCAGGCAACACAGTGAGACTCTGTCTCAAAAAAAAAAAAAAAAATATCGCATGTTAGGTTGTGTGATAAGTACCACGGGGAAAATATAAAGTCAGGTGGGAGATCAAGAGTCTTGAATGGTGGGATCCTGCAAGGCCTACAGTGTTACAGAGGGTGGACAGAGAAGGCCTCACTGCAATGTGACCACATTCCTACAGGACCACAATGAACGAGAACCCAGAAGTGGCTGCTCCCTTTAGACGGAGCACGTGGATGAAATGTTAGGGGTACTGGGTGGGCACAGTGGCTCACACCTGTAATCCCAGCACTTTGGGAGGCCAAGGTGGGTGCATTGCTTGAGGCCAAGCATTCCAGACCAGTCTGGACAACATAGTGAAACCTCATCTCTACAAATACTTTTAAAAAGATTAACCAGGCATGGTGGTGCATGCCTGTAGTCCCAGCTACTAGGGAGGCTGAGACAGAAGGATCACTTGAGCCCAGGAGCTCAAGGCTACAGAGAGCTATGATTGTGCCACTGTACTCCAGCCCGGGGGCAACAGAGTGAGACCCTGTCTCTACAAAAAAAAAAAAAAAAAAAAAGGATAGGGTAGGTTATGCTAATATCCTCAGCATACCAAGTGGGGAGTAAAAAGACACTGATATAGGTTGATGTGAATCAAAACAGAGTTTTAAGCTAATTATTCAATTTTACGAAGGCAACAAAAGAGATTCAAATCGTTAAATAAATATCAAAGTCTGGGAGAAAGAGAAGAGGGTAATATGTGTAACAGTTGTTTGGACAGAGGTTTGGCATGCTTGTACAAAACCCTCACTAACCAAGAGCAACTAAATACACCAATAAACCCAGATGCATTTTCTGTCTAATGGGGTCAATGCAATTAGCCTGATACCTGTAGCCACACCTCTAACTTGCCCTTACATCTGAGGCCAGGGCCATTACATGGTATTAGAACTCATTCTAATTAGAGAACAAACAACTCTGTTGATCCAAGCATAGCATGGGAGAGATGGGGAGAGAGGAAAAGTGTATCCTACTCCATTCTCTTGCTGAGCATTTATCTTTTCTGGGACTTGGCAGATTATTTATCTGGATGCCAGTTTCTCCAAATGAGAAATGGGTATTTCAAACATTTTTGACCATGACCTACAGACCTACAGTAAGGTTAAGTATTTCTTCATGTAGTGTATATGTGTGTATATACATACATACATATACACACACATACACAAATGACGTACATAAAGCTATATGTAAAAAACTATATGTAGAACTTTCTATATATGTTCAAAGCTATATGTATGTATGTATAAACAAACATTTCATGAAACAATACTTACCCTTACTGTGTGTAATGTACACTGTTATTTCCTATTCTATTCCTTTTTTTTTTTAAATGCTTGTCACTATCCACTAAATTGATTTTCTGAGCAGTGGGTAACAATTGGCAGCCTGAGAAACACTGCTCTAAACCAATGATTTCCTAATCTGGCCCCATATCACAATCCTCTTGGAGTCCTTGTTAAACACAAATTCTTGTGCTCCATTCCAAACCCAGGGAATCAGATTTCTTCCGGGTAAGGCCCAGGAATTTGCATGTTTTCACAAGGACTAGCTGTGCATTGAAATTAAAGAATCACAGTTCTTCCCAGCACACAGAAGCAAATAACATCAAAAAGAATTATTATTATCACATGCACACTTCACATTAGTGCTCTGGCATAAGAGCTTTTCATTCATAATCTCACTTAAATCCTCACAACAACCCCACTTTACAGATGAGGAAACTGAGGCTCAAAGAGATTCAGCAATCTGCTGAAAGCATATCCAGGAAGGTTAAGGAAGTGGTAGGGCTGTGATTCATGAGGGGTCTGTTGAAACCCAACTGGGATGGGGAACCTGCGGCCTCAAGTGGCCCTCCAGATCCCTAATTGTGGACCTTGGACAGAATGCAAACTTCACATAACAAATCCATATATCAAAAGGATTTCTTCTGTAAAATTTGAATTCAATCAAAAGGCCACACTCAAGGATCCAGAAGGCCATATGTGGCCCCAAGAACGCAGGTACCCCACCCCTATGAGCAGACATAAAACAATGACAATACTAATCCTTTGCACTCATATGGAGTTTCTAAAGCATGTGTGTGTCTATTTTCTCTACCTTTATACCTTTCACCTATCTTGTGAAGCAGGTGGGGCAGATGACAAAACAGAGACCCAAAGAGAGCAAGCAACTTACCCAAGGTCTCAAAGCAAGTTCGCAGACAAGCTGTGATACTCTGACTCCCCCGGGCAAAGTCTAATACTACACTTGGGCTGGTTTTCTCCAGAGCTCCCAGCTCCACCCCATTTCAAATCAAGCTCCCTTTAAGGCAGGAGAGGAAGAAATGGCTTACTTTTTGCCCCCCCCACCAAAAGATTTGCCATTAAGTGCAGAAATGAACATGCTCTCCATACACACTGCCTCAGGGACAGGTTGCCTCGACCTCCACAGGGCTGTGTTGAGGACTGGCTGCATTTCTATTTTTGCCATGCAATTTGTAAAAAAGCTTTTCACTGTGCTTCAAAGAAAAATAATGGATTTCATGATGAAAGGAAAAGCCTCCATCCCTCCCACAGAGGTTAAATGCCACCAGCCACTAGCAAAGCAGCCTTTGGAAGTCTCTGCGGAGGAAAATGTTGAGAGCTCACTGAAAACCTAGGTGGTGCAGTGGACCAATCTTTGCAATGACAGAAAGAGGCTGGAGGGATGAATGGCCCCCATTTAGCCTCCTTGGCTGAGGCCCTCCCTCCACTGAGAACATCTCCTCTCTTTCTGCCACATAGAAGGGTGTTGTTTGCAATGTATGTTTTATATGACAAATGACTAGTTATTTATCAAACACTGTATTGATTCTAACATTTTTCTGTACCCCTTTCCCTTCACAATGCAGATCTTTCCATCTCTCCGGTTAACAGCTCCTGAAGCAAACCTCCCACTCATACAACACACACATACACACACACACGCACATGCTTGGCAAAAATGAAATCAAAACTCCTTTATCAGCCGGGCGCGGTGGCTCACTCCTGTAATCCTAGCACTCTAGGAGGCTGAGGCGGGAGGATCTCTCGAGGTCAGGAGTTCGCGATCAGCCTGAGCAAGAGCGAGACCCGTCTCTAGTAAAAATAGAAAAAATTAGCCGGGCATGGTGGCGCATGCCTGTCGTCCCAGCTACTCGGGAGGCTGAGGCAGGAGGATCGCTTGAGCCCAGGAGTTTGAGGTTGCTGTGAGCAAGGCTGATGCCAGCCCAGGCAGCAGACCGAGATTCGGTCTCAAAAAAAAAAAAAAAAAATCCTGGCTGCAGTCTCCATATCTGTAAAATATGGAATGGGTTGAACCAAATGGTCTTTTAGGTCCCTTCTCTGGTTGTAGGGTTTTGATGAAGTATGTAGGGAAAGCTCCAAGTATAGCCACAAATTTGTGTTTCTGGCTCTGAGCATAAAGGGGTAAACTGACTTCAAGCTGTACTTTCAATCATCATCTTTTATTAAAGGGAATCAAAAAGTGGGATAGAGAGATTTCCGCTTCCGGTAGAGGCGGCTGAAGCCTCGCTCGGGTCCCTGCGGCGGTGGCTCCTCCTCCCCTGCCGCCATATTGTCTGTGTGAGGAGAAAGCGGCCGCCACCACCTTGTCTGGGTGAGGAGAGGGGAGAGCGGCCACCGCCACATTGACTCGGTGAGGAGAGGCGAGAGCGGCCCCCGCCACATTGACTCGGTGAAGAGAGGCGAGAGCGGCCCCCGCCACATTGACTGGGTGAGGAGAGGGGGGAGCGGCCCCCGCCACATTGACTGGGTGAGGAGAGGGGGGAGCGGCCCCCGCCACATTGTCCGTGTGAGGAGACGGGAGAGCAGCCCCCGCCACATTGACTGGGTGAGGAGAGGGGAGAGTGGCCTCCACCATATTGACTGGGTGAGAAGACGGGAGAGCGGCCCCCGCAGGCAGAGTGGCCCCCGCCACATTGACTCGGTGAAGAGAGGCGAGAGCGACCCCCGCCACATTGACTGGGTGAGGAGAGGGGGGAGCGGCCCCCGCCACATTGACTGTGTGAGGAGAGGCGAGAGCGGCCCGCCACATTGTCCGTGTGAGGAGAGGGGAGAGCAGCACCCGCCACATTGACTGGGTGAGGAGAGGGGAGAGTGGCCTCCGCCATATTGACTGTGTGAGGAGAGGGGAGAGCGGCCACCGCCATATTGTCTGTGTGAGGATACGGAGAGCGGCCTCCGCCATATTGACTGTGTGAGGAGAGGGGAGAGCGGCCACCGCCACATTGACTGAGGAGGGGGGAGAGCGGCCCCTGCCACATTCACTGGGTGAGGATACTAGAGTGCGGCCTCCACCATATTGACTGGGTGAGGATACGGGAGAGCGGCCTCTGCCATTTTGACTGTGTGAGAAGAGGGGAGATTGGCTTCCGCCATATTGACTGTGTGAGGAGAGGGGAGAGCGGCCCCCGCCATATTGTCTGTGTGAGGATACGGGAGAGCGGCCTCCGCCACATTGACTGGGTGAGGAGACGTTAGAGCGACCTCCGCCACGTTGTCCGGGTGAGGAGAGGGGAGAGCTGCCGCCACCCCCGCTGCAGCTTCCACCACAGTTTGAAGAAAACAGGTCTGAAACGAGGTCTTACCCCCAGGTGTCTCTGAACACTTGCCAGATCTCGAAACATCAAGTCCCACTTTGTCCGACATGTCGCGACCGGTGCCAAGCAGGGCCAGAGTTTACGCAGATGTTAATACGCACAAACCCCGAGAATACTGGGATTGCGAGTCACTTGTGATGGAATGGGGAAATCAAGATGACTACCAGCTGGTTCGAAAATTAGGTCGGGGTAAATACAGTGAAGTATTTGAAGCCATCAACATCACAAATAATGAAAAAGTTGTTGTTAAAATTCTCAAGCCAGTAAAAAAGAAGAAAATTAAGCGTGAAATAAAGATTTTGGAGACTCTGAGAGGAGGTCCCAACATCATCACATTGGCAGATGTTGTGAAAGACCCTGTGTCACGAACCACTTCCTTGGTTTTTGAACATGTAAACAACACAGACATCAGGCAGTTGTACCAGGCGTTAACAGACTATGATACTCGATTTTACATGTATGAGATTCTGAAGGCCCTGGATTATTGTCACAGCATGGGAATTATGCACAGAGATGTGAAGCCCCATAATGTCATGATTGATCATGAACAAAGAAAGCTACGGCTAATAGACTGGGGTTTGGCTGAGTATTATCATCCTGGCAAAGAATATGACGTCCGAGTTGCTACCCGATACTTTAAAGGTCCTGAGCTACTTGTAAACTATCAGATGTATGATTATAGTTTGGATATGTGGAGCTTAGGTTGTATGCTGGCAAGTATGATCTTTCAGAAGGAGCCGTTTTTCCAGGGACAGGACAATTATGATCAGTTGGTGAGGATAGCCAAGGTTCTGGGGACAGACGATTTATTTGACTATATTGACAAATACAACATTGAATTAGATCCATGTTTCAGTGATATCTTGGGCAGACATTCTCGTAAGCGATGGGAACACTTTATCCACTGTGGAAACCAGCACCTTGTCAGCCCTGAGGCCTTGGATTTCCTGGACAAGCTACTGCGGTATGACCACCAGTCACGGCTCACTGCAAAAGAGGCCATGGAACACCCCTATCTCTACACTATTGTGAAGGACCAGGCTTGAATGGGTTCATCTAGCATGCCAGGGGGCAGTACGCCTGTCAGCAGCACCAATAATGATGTCGGGGATTTCTTCAGTGCCAATCCCTTCACCCCTTGGACCTCCGGCAGGCTCGCCAGTGATTGCTTCTGCCAACCCCCTTGGGATGCCTGTTCCAGCTGCCGCTGCCGCTGCCGCTCAGCAGTAATGGCCCCGTCTGTCTCCTGATGCCTGAGCGGAGGTGGATGAGTCCACGCCTCTCCTTGATGCAGCTTGCCTGGCGGGGAGGGGTGAAACACTTCAGAAGCACTGTGTTTGAACTGTTGTTTGTGGATTTATAGTAGTTCAGTCATTAAAAAAAAATTATAATAGGCTGATTTTCTTTTTTGTTTTCTTTTTTTTTTTAACTCGAACTTTTCATAACTCGGGATTCCCTGAAAAATTACCTGCAGGTGGAATATTTCATGGACAGATTTTTTTCCTCCCCTTCCAAATTTAGTTCCTCATCACTAAAGAACAAAAACCAGCCTCAATCCTGAAAAAAAAGTGCGATAAAGAAAATAATTCTATTATGCTTATGAGCTTGCAAACATCTTAACGATGAGGATTACACTGTCTTTTCCCTCCCTTGCTTTATTTTTCGTTTTCTTTATGCGCAGTCAGAGCTACAAAGCCTGCTTGTTCATTTGCCTCTTCCCTGTGTATCAGTTTCTCTTCCCAGGTGAAGGTAGCAGGTGCAATGGAGCCCTGTAATAGCTGAGGTTTCAGCCCCATAGAGCTTCAAGCTAATGCCATTCTCACCTCAGTGGAAGTGCTCCATTTGATGTCAAAAAAATTTGAAGAGGTGTTAAATTTACTTTGTGTCTGCAACTCCTTTTTACTTTGGCGAGGCTGGCTTAGGATTTGATGGCTTTATAGATCTCAATATCAAGAAAGTACAAAATATCACAGCTTTTTAATTTATATTGTCAATCATTGAAGTGGCTTCTTCCCTGGGGGGATGCTAACTAGATCTGCACTCACAGCTGCTTGCCAACATAGCACGCTCCTACCTGCTCCTCAGGGCTGGGTTCAAGACAATGAGATTGCACAGAAGTTGGGGGGAGGGCACTCCCAGGGTGTTTCGGAAAAGAAATCAGAGAAGTAAGAGTCTTCTCACTGTTTCGCAATACAGCACCAGGTTTAAGTCAAACTGTCTGTGTCTGAATCCAAGTCACAGAATCTCCTGGGTCTCAGTTTGCTCATAATGAAATAGGGATAATACTGTACTAGGAGATACCTCATAAGGTTACCGTGGAGATTAAGTGAGTAAAGAGCCTAGAGGCAAAGCCCAGCACCTGTTAGTATCTCAGTAACTGCTGGCTGTGCTGATTATTATTCCTCCTGACCAAACCGGACTTTCAGCTTTCTGATGTGTAATAGCTTGCATTTTCTGGCCTCTCATTTCACCTAAGGATCTGAAAGCAGACTAGGGATGGGGCTGAGTGACGTTCGTCTTAGTGCCACTGGAGTGAGGGAACCAAAATTGCCCGTTGTCCTGTTCATTTATTTATTCACTCAGCAAATGTTTATTGACCATCTATTACATGCCAGGCACAGTGCTAGGTGATGAAGACATAGTGGCGAACAAGACAAAGTCCCTGTTTAATAGAGTTAACCCTCTAGAAGTGGGGAGGTGGATGGAGTGGGGAGGTGGATGGAGTGGGGAGACAGATAGACAAGAAATTCAATGAATGAGACACGAATGACCTTGGCAAGCCCAAGGGACAGAAAGCCAGTGTGGCTGGGGTGGGGGCAGGCATGAGAGGGAGGGTGATATGGGATGGGACTGCAAAGGAAAAGTAGGGGCCACATCACTCATGCCTTGTAGGCCAGGTAAGGAGTTTTGTCTTTATCCTAAGGACAGTGGGATGGATATATATGAAGGTTTTAAGTAAAGGATCAACATACTCAAGTGTTGGTTAAAGTTCTTGCTGACTATTGTATGGAGCTGAGATTGTTGGGGACAATCTGCTACTATCTAATACAGTGTCTTCGTGTGAATTACAAAAGAGACATTCCTTCCTCATATTAAAAACAACAAAACATTAGGTTAGTCTTTTATTATACAACTTAAACAAATTTAAGTCCTGCCCAAGACAGTTTTCCAGAGTCGTGGTGGGCAGGAGCCTTGGCTGTGAGCACCCACATTCTTCTTACTTATGCATTTCTTGTCATTGGAATACATGTACCATCTACAGCACTTTGCACCCCACTTTTCCATCCCCTCCCTGATGAGGCAACTAGAGGTGGGAGGGATGGGAGTTCAGCCTCTGAGAGCAATGGGCAGTGGGGGAAAGAAGTGAACTCGGGATACCAAGGGCTTGAGCAGGACAGAGTCCATTTGGGTGTGCCTCTGAGTGTGTGCATTTACGCGTGTGTGTGTGTCTGTATATGTGTACATGTGCTTTCCTGAGTCTGTGCAAGGCCATGTGCGCTGATACAGTTTTATGTAGGAGCAGGCTCTCTTCCGCTGCTCTCAGACTTGGAGCCAAGAATCCCAGAATGTCTGCACCCATCTGCACAATCTTATGTAAGTTAGTATGTGTCTGTGATATAAATGGCACACCTATAGCTATGGCGCCCTTGTGTAGTATACAACCTGAACACCCATCCATGGCAGCCCTGACAGCAAAAGTGGAAGGAAATAAACCACTTAGGATGCTGTTGCAGTTGTCTTGGAAATAGATGATGGTGGTTCACACTAGCTAATAGCTGAGAAGGTGGTGAGAAGTGGTGAAATTCAGGATATATTTTGAAGGTAGGTGAACAAGATTTGCCTACGGCTAGGGTATGATGTATGAGAGAACAGGAGGAATTCAGGGTAGCTATTAAAAGTTTGACATAAGCAGCCAGGTGAGTGGTAGTGCCATTTACTGAGTGGAGTTGACTGGAAGAGGAATGTATTTGCAGGAGAAAAAAAAAAAATCACAATTCCTGCTTTGGGCAGTTTGCATTGACTCCAGCTGCCCACCTAGGGTGGCAGATCTATTCGTCTCTTTATCTTAAGTTTCTCCCCACTGAGGATTTCAAAGCACTTCATTTGAGGGGCCTCTGGAAAATTGATAATCCCCGATATACTCATCTTTGCCTCAGCAGGTTTCTTTCTGTACCTCCTTTTTCCTGAGAGAAAATAATGATTTCAGTTTGTTCCTACCAGATTCTCAAGATATCTCTCTCTCTGTCTCTCTCTCTCTCTCTCTCTCTCTCTCTCACACACACACACACACACTCATACACACACTTACCAAAGGTCCTTTTCTGAGACTGACTTTGGGGACACCTTCATTCAAACATGGGGATCATTCATCTGCCACAGCCAGGCAGTTCTGAACTTCACCACTTCACCCAAACCCTCTCCTTGGTAGAGGAAGAAGATACTTGGAGCATGGAACGGAGCCAATTGAGCTGAGAAAATGAGCCAAGTGCTGAGAAATTAAAGAAAGTAACTCTGACTAGGGAGAAAAAAAGAATTAATCAGGAAATCTTAAGGTCATTGTGATCTTTTTTATTGCATTAACATCTAGGAGCAGAAGACTACAGACTGATTAGTGCTTCTGTGGGAGGAAACAAATGTAAGCTACAAGTGCAGTGCCCAGAGCTACACCTTCTGGAGCAGGATTTGGTGCCAGCAGGTGAAGCCAGATCTCCTCCCTCCTGGGCCAGGCACATTTCCTTCTAAGCCACTGCCTCCCTAGACATGCATCAGGGGCCTAGGCACCATGCACTTTTCCTAAATGCAAAGACTTTGGAGGAATGAATCACTCTTGGTGATCATCTAGGTGTGTCTTTGGGGCTTGCCCTTGCTCCAACAGCCCCAGCTTCAACTCTAACTTCCTAGAGCCCCTTGTGCTTTCTTCTTCACCTACCCTTATTGCCAGAAGAGGAAAGGAGTCTACCTCTTAAGAGTGACAATTGTAGACCTTCCCTCCATAAGCAAAAGATGCCATGCTGTGGTAGCCTTGCCTCATTCCAGCCAGCAAAAAAAGTAACCTCAACTGGGAGGGGCCTTTTTGGAGAAGGCTGCCTAATGCAGACAAGCACGTGAAAGGAAATAGCAATTACAATCATAGCTCCAATTTCTTCAGCTCTTCTCATGTGCCAGACAATGGGCTAAGTGCTTTATATAGGTTATTTCATCCAGTCTGCACAAGGCACGTATGATTAGTGTCACCGTTGTGCAGCTGACAGAAGTGAGGCTCAGTGGGGTTTAGGCAGTTGTTCAGGGTCACAGAGCCAGATATGAACAAAGCCATGATTTAAACCTAGATCTGTCTGACTTCAGTACAAGGACTCACAGCTGACTAGGTGTGCAATGGGGGACCCAGAAACATCCTTCTATTTTCATCTTCTTTCTTCCCATTACAACAGGTGCTCCAAATATCTCCAAAACCATTTTGTTGTCTCCCAAACCTCTGGCTCCAGCCTTGACCTCTCTATTGAGCTTCAATCCTTAACCAATTCCTTTCCACTGGATGTTCCCTTCCACTCATGTCCCCTGTTCACTCGAGCTCAACAAGCCTAAAACTTATTTTTTTTTCTCCCAACTAGCTCTCTCTCTCAATTGGCCTCTTTTCTGCCAGCATTGTCCCAATTTCCAAGCTCCCAAATTCAAAACCGTCCCCATCTCTTCTTTCTCTGACCACATTAGTCAAGAAAATTACCGAATTGTGGTAATTTTCTCTCCATAATGTCTCTTGAATATACTCTTTTCTTCATTTCAAATCCTTCTTACATACCTTTTGCTCATTTTGAAAAAAAAAAAAGGCGAATTTATTTTCTCAAAGTTTCTGTAGTTCAGAAGTCCAGGCACAGTGTGCTTGAATCTTCTGCTTAGGGTCTCACCAGGCTGAAATCACGGTATCGACAAGGGCTGTGATTCTAATCTGAAGCTCTATTAGTATAAAGCATAAAAGCATAGTACAAAGAATTTCTATATACCCTTTACTCAGATTCCCCAATGTTAGCCTTTTGTGACATTTCCTTCATCCTTTTTGTCTCTTTCTGTACATATGTATATATGTGCACATTATTTTTTTCCTGAACCATTCGAGAGCAAGATGGAGATCATGCCCCTTTACTCCTAAATATTTCAGTGTATATTTCTAAAAAATAAATGCATTCTCTTACATAGCCATAGGACAGTTATCAAAATCAGAAAATTAATATTAACATAACATTATCTAATCTAAAGACTGCCTTTAAATTTCACCAGTTATCCCAATAACATCCTTGAGAATAAAAGAACAAAAAGTATCTGGTATAAAATCCAAACATAGAACAATCTTTGAGTTTAGTTACCATGTTTCTTTAGTCTCCTTTAATTAGAAACAGTTCCTCAGTTTTTCTTGTCTTTCATGACTTTGACATTTTTGAAAAATACAATGGCCTCTGATTTTTGCTACACTTTGCCTCATGGTGGACAGAAAAGCAGAATATTCCCTGACTTCCAAACTACACAATTATAAAATTTAGAAGGGACCTTAAAATGAACTACTGCTCTGAGTTCCAAATTATTGTCTGCACCCCTCAAAATTCTGGCCATACCATTTACCCAACATTTTTCTTTAAAGTAGTTCACATTTTAAACTTAATCACTGTGGCAGGGAGAATTCTAAATACAACCCCTAGTGACCCTTTTTCTTATATAATCTCCTCCCTCTGAGTGTGGGTGGGACCTATCAACATGATTAGAAATTACTCCAATATTATGTTACATTATATGGCAAAATGAAGACTATCCACGTGAGCCTAATCTCATCACATGAACCCTTTAATAGCAGAGAGTTTTCTCTGGCTAATAAACAGAAATTGGAGATATGTGAGGCATGAGAACGATTTGACATGCCAGGTTGCCAAGTCAATGGCTTTGAGGATAGAGAGGGCCATGTAAGAAGGAATGCAGGTGGCCTCTAGGAGCAGAGAGCAACTGCTGGCAGACAACTAGCAAGAAAATGGTAACTTCAGGTCTACAACCCCAAGGAACTGAATTCTGCATATATCTGATTGACCCTGGAAGTAGATTTATCCACAGAACCTCCAGATAAGAGCCCAGCCCAGCTGACACTTTGAACAGAAAAGCTTGTCAAGTCTGCCAAGACTTCTAACCTAGAGAACAGAATGAAAATGAAAATACAACATACTAAAATTTGTAGGACACAGCTAAAGCAGTGCTGAGAAGGAAACTTGCAGCACTAAAATACATACGTTAGAAAAGAAGAAAAGTCTTGAATCAGTAATCAAGCCCCCACCTCAAGAAACTAGAAAAAGAACAGGAACATAAAAGAACCTCAAAGCAAGCAGAAGGAAGAAAATAATAACTATAATAGCAGAAATCAGTGAAGTTGAAAACAGAAATGCAATAGAGAAATCAATGAAATAGGAGCTAGTTCCTTGAAAAGATTAAAAACATTGATCAAATTGATCTAGCAAGACTGACAAAGAAAAAGAGAAAAGACACAAATCACTGACATTTGAATGAAAATATCACTGAATGCCCTATAGGCATCATAAGGATAATAAGGGAGTAGTACAAACAATTATACACACATTAATTTGACAATGTAGATGGAATGGGCCATTCTTTGAAATACACAAACTACCACAAATCACCCAATGTGAAATAGATAATTTGAATAGGCCTGTAATTGTTAAGGAAACTGAATCTGTAATTTGAAAGACCCTCCTCCAGAAGGTCTCCAAGACCAGTTTTGTTGTTGTTGTTGTTGTTCACTCAATTTTTTTATTTTCAGGGCCTTTCATAGTTTTTTTTTTAACTTACTAGGGGAGTTTTAGACATGTTTCTTTATCCTTAGAAACCCTAATTTTATCACTCTCATACCATCTAATTTTATACCTTATGCACTTATTCCAAGACCAGTTTTTACTGGAGATTTCCATCCAATAGTCAAAGAAGAATTAACACCAATTCTCTACAATACCTTCAAGAAAACAGAAGGGGAGAGACAGAATGGAAATTAGTGGTTGTTTAGGGCTAGGGGGAAATGGTGCATTGGGTGGTGACAGCTACGGGGTGTGTGGTTTCTTTTGGAGGTAATGAATAAAATTGATTGTGGTGATGGATGCAAAATTCTGTGAGTAGACTAAAAGCCATTGAATTTTTTACTTTAAATGGGCGAATTGTATGGCATGTGGATTGTAGCTCAATAAAGCTTATTTTTTAAAAAGTAAAACTACAGCTAACATCATAATGGTGAAAGACTGAATACTTCTTTTAAGATTGTGAATGAGGCAACGATTTCTACTTTCATCATTGCTATTCAATGTAGTACTACCCAGTGCAGTAAGACAAGAAAGGAAATAAAACTCTTACAGGTCAGAAAGGAAGAAATAAAGTTGGCTCTATTTGAAGGTGGCATGATCATCTATATAGAAAATATCAAGAAATCTACAAAAATGAGCCTTGATATAACAATGGAGTTTAAGTTTGCAGGACACAATATCATCATACAAAAATCAATTTTATTTCTATATACTAGTAATGAACATGTGAAAACCAAAATTAAAAATATAATGCCACTTATAATCACTCAAAAGATGAAGTACTTAGGTATAAATCTAACAAAACCTCTACAGGGCTTGTATGTTGAAAACTGAAAAGCAATGATGGAAAAAATCAAAGATCTAAATAAATGAATAGACATATCATGCTTCCGGATTGGAAAGTTTGGTATAGCAAATTGTCAATGTTTTCAAAATTAACATACATATTTAATACAGTACCCATCAAAATCCCAGCAAGATTTTTGTGGATATAGGTAATATTCTAATATATATTTGAAAAGACAAATGACCTAGCATAGATAAAACAATTTTGAAAAATAAAAATAAAATGAGAGTAATTTCTTTGCCCAATATTAAGGCTTACTACAAAATAACAGTAATCAATAGAACATTGTATTGATGAAGGGACAGAAAAATAGATCAATGGAACAGAATAGCTAACTCAGAAACAGATTCACACAAATATGCCCAACTGATTTTTGGCAAAGGTGCAAAAACAATTCAATGGAAGCATCGCCTTTTTGACAAATGATACTGAAACAACTGGATATCCATAGGCAAAACAACAACCTTGACCTAAACCTCACACCTTATGCACAAAAATTAACTCAAAGTAGATCATAGATTTAAATGTAAAACATAAAACTATAAACTTTTAGAGCAAAATGTAGGGGAAAAATCTCAGGGACCCAGGACTTGGTAAAGAATTCTTAGGCATGACACCAGAAGCATAATCCATAAACCATAAATTAAATAAATTAGACTTCGTAAAAATTAAAAAAACTTTGCTTTATGAAAGACCCTATTAAGAGAATGAAAAAACAAGCTAAAGCCTGAAAGAAAATATTTACAAGCCATATATCTGACAAAGGACCAATATCTAAAATATATAAGGAACTCTCAAAACTCAACTGTAAAAAACAAAATTTATTAATAACCAGAAAATGGGCAAAAGCCCTGAAGAGACATTACACTGAAGAGGATATATAGATGGCAAATAAAAATATGAAAAGATGTTCAATATCAATAGCCATTAAGAAAATGCAAATTAAAACAAAATATCACTAATACCAGTCATATTGGCTAAAGTAAAAACTTTGTGACACCACCAAATGTCAGCAAGGATGCAAAGAAGCTGGATCACTCATACATTGCTCGTGAAAATGTAAAATGGCACAGTCACTCTGGAAAACAGTTTGGCAGTTTCTTATAAAACTAAATATGCAATTACTTTATGACCCAGCAATAACACTCCTGGACATTAATCCTAGAGATGAAAACTTCTGTCCACAAAGAACCCTGTACACAATTGTTCATAGCAGCTGTATTTGTAATAGCCCAAAACTAGGAACAACAAAAATGTCCTGTAATAGGTTAATGGTTAAACAAACACTAGTATAGCCATCCTACAAAATACTATGTAGCAATAAAAAGGAATGAATTATTAATATATGTAACAACCTGGGTGGATCACCAGGACGTTACGCTGAGTAAAAATAGCCAATCTCAAAGGGTCACATACTATTCCATTTATATCACGCTCTTAAAATGACGAAACTACAGAGATGGAAAATAGATTAGTGGTTGACAGTACTTACAGATAGTGGGGGGAGGAAAGTGGGTGTGGCTATTTTGAGGTAGCATGAGAGAGATCTTTGCAGTGGTGGAATAGTTCTTCTGTTCCTTGACTATGGTGTTGGATACACAAACCTACACATACAATAAACTGACATAGAACTATACAGACACATTGTACCAATATCATTGCCCTGCTTTGATATTGTATGATGGTTATGTGGATGTAACCATTGAGTGAAACTGAGTGAAGGGTACACAGGGACCCTTCTATAACGTCTTGGCAACTTCTTGTGAATCTATAATTATATAAAAGTGAAAAGTTTAAAAACTTTTGGCTCACAGATACATTTTGTTTAGCCTATAGTGTCCTGGCATGGAAAAAAACTTAATCATTGAGGGATTCTACATAAATATCTGGATTTCTATCTTCCCTTGAAAAGTCATAAGACGTGGAAACCCAGGGCCAACATTTCCAGGCTTCCCATGGATCTTTTATGTGGGAATTGCTCTCTCCAGCCCAGCACAGCTCTCACCCAGAACCCTGCAGTCGTTTATGCTACCGAAGGTATTTGAGTTTGTGGCCTCTAGTTATGCCTCTGTCCCTAAACCTGCACCTGCCTCTTTTATCCATTTACAACACAGCCATGCCCAAGACAAGAACCCTGCCTCAGAAGCCTCAGCGTTGGCCCACCTCCAGCTCACGGACGATTCCTCTAGGCCTCCCCTTTCTGTTAGCAACTCTGACCCTTTGCACTCATTGGTCCCTGATCTATTTGCTTTGGCCCCCTTGGCCCTGTTCCAGTTTTTGCCCCTATGACAGGACTTTAGGATGTTAACTGTACCATCAGGTTCCTGAACCACAGTCAGGCACAGTGAGCACGCCACAGATCAGCGTCTTCCACTCCTACCTACCTGTCTGGGCAGGAAGATCAGACACTCTAGGACCTGACTGAGAACTGAGCGTGCACCTCAAAGCTCTCTGCAGCCCTGTTGAGTAGTCTAGCATTCCCTAGAACATAGGCAATGCTGTTTGGCAGTGCACACAGGACACAAATGCTCTCCAGTACGGGCAGGCATTCTTGGGGGCAGTATCCACCCCTCACACAGACAGTACAGACATATCTGTTCCTGCTTTCTTATTTTCCTTCCAACTTGTTCTAATTACAAAAGCCATTCACATTTATTTAGAATTCTGGAAAAATTACAGAAACTTTAAAGGAGAAAAGTAATCTACAACTTCACTACCTACAGATGATTACTGTTAACATTTTGGAATGTTTTCTTCAAGTCTTTTTTTCTATATTTGTACACACACACACACACACATTCCAAAATGGTGTCACACTCTATATATTTTGTAGCCTGCTTTTCTCACTTAATTGGACATTATGGACATATTTCCTTTTCAATAAACATTCTTCTAAAACTGCTCTCTCAATCTATTTAAGATTAGATTTGAATGGGACTGACTTGACAATTTTTTCCTTCTCATTTTCTTTTAAGATGTGTCTTCTCTCTCTCTCTCTCTCTCTCTCTCTCTCTCTCTCTCTCTCTCTCTCTCTCTCTTTCTCTCTCTCTCTCCCTCTCCCCCCCTCTCTCCCCCTTGCTCTCTCTCTCTCTCTCTGTCTCTCTCGCTCTCTCTCACTCTCCTTTCCCTCCTAAACCCCCTCCTTTCACTTCCTCCCTTTCTTTGACATAATAAGTGAATCAAATTCACAGGGCTAAAGGTTATGGGGAAGCAGTGGGCCTAAAGGGGCTGTAGAATGAAGAGGAGGAGGTTTGGTGGGTAGAGATGAAAAGCTGCTCTGGGCATCAAAAATGGTTTGCTAAGCCAAGTGGCAAAATGAATTGTCCTATCCTCCTTTGTGTGTGAGTGAATGGAGCAGGAGCCCTGGGGCCAACAAAGACCATCACTCTTTCCATTATGAAGACTCTAGCTGTGGAAACCCATATTTCATATTTGAAAAACATATATTCCTTTTTTAGGTGACACATATTTAGCCATTCATTGAAAGTGTGAGGCTAAATCAGTTTAGTGAATCATAACCACCCTCGTTTATAGAGGAGTTACGTGTGCTGGACACTGCTCACCACTCTTTGAGACTGTGCAGTAAAGCATAGTGCCTAAGAGGTGGCCTCTGGAGCAGAATACCTGGCTTCAGGTCTCAGCTCTTCTGCTTACCAGCTGTGTGAGCCTGTACAAATTACTTAACCCCTTCGATCCTCGGTTTCTGCATCTGTAAAATGGGGATAATAAGAGTTCCTCTCTAATAGGGTCATTTTGAGGATTTGGTGAATTACAGCACCTAAAATGCTTACAAAGAGTGCCTAGTCCACCGTAGGGGCTCTCTCAGTGTTAGCTTTAATTATTATTAATAATAAATCCTCACAATAGCCCCTCGAAGGAGGTACTATTGTTATTCTTCTATGAGAAGTGACAAAACTGATGCCTGGAGAAATCAAACGATTGCCTAAGCTCATGCAGTTAAGCTCTGGATCCAGGCTACCTCACCCTTGAGCTGGTGTTCTTAACCACAGTGCTGCAGGCCCGTGTCCTTTTTGTGAATAGAAGCTCATTTCCTTGTTCCCAAAGCCTGGTGATGAGGCTGAGCGAAGGAGGAAAGAGACAATGACAGCCAGCTGCCTTTCCCTCACCTTTAGCCACTGCAACAGACCTGAGACCAAGAGAGGACTAGGGTAGCAGCCCCTGACCAGAGGAAGGCAGTTTAGGGATATCTCTATAGGCTTTTATCTCCTGCTTGGGAAATGTCAGCTTAAGCTCCCTAACTTTCTGACTCAGACACTTTGACCTGGCCCAGAAGAACTGCTTACCTGGGTCTGATTTTCCTCTGTTCCATTTCCAATGCAAACCCACCTCCCCCCGAGGCCCACATGGCCTTCAGGGCAGTCAGCCTCACTGTGGCCAGAAAAGACAGCTGTCTCAAGGCTGGCCCCTTTGTTTGGGAGAAGCGGGAATATCAACAGTAATCCCTGATTCACAGTGATAATCAGCTCCCTGTCTGGACGGTCAGAGCTGCGCAAAATAACAAGTGGGGCCGCACCTGTTCTGGGGGTCTGGCACTCGGAAAGCAAGCTGCTATGAATGGCCCAAGTCCCCACACACAAGCAGCAGCTGCGGCCTGGAATCAGGGCTTTGTTAGCATAAGAATGGAGCCGGCCACGCCAGCCAGCCAGCCAGCCAGCTTGCCAGCCAGCCAGCAACCTTCCTTCTCCCCCTCCTCCCCATCTTGCCTCAGAATGCCAAATGGGCCACCCTCATTGTGGGCAGACGGGCCTTGCGTTTCTTTTCTCAACTGCACTGATCAATTTTTCATTTGTGGGGGAAAGAGCACTTCCCTTTCTTCAGACATGGCCCAGGTTGGTGGTAGATCCTGTAGGTTTACTTACTACTCACCATGGTCTCAGTCCAGGGCAGGTGCACCACAGCACGCAATTCCAGAAGGCACACTGCACAGAGACTATAATGCAAACGCTGTACCCTGGAGTTGTGCAGTGTACAGCCTGTGCAGCCCTGCTCCAGGAGCAAATGTAGGCCAGGAGGTTCCTATATAAAGGTTTCTAGCTCCTTGCCACTGAAAGTGTGGTTTATGGACCTGCTACATCAAGGAGCATCTGTGGGTCTGTTACAAATGCAGAGAAGCTCAGACCCTCCCCCAGACCTACTGAATCAGCAATTTGAATGTAGCAAGATCTCCTGGTGATTCATGTGCATATTAAAGTTTGAGAAGTACTAGGTGAAACAAGGCCTTGGATCTCACATTTTCTCATACTTGAAAATACTTGAGCTTTTGAATCAGAAAAAATCATGCTTGAAATCTTAGTTTCACCAATTACTAGGGGTGTGACCTCAACCAAGTCACTTAACCTCCCTGAACCTCAGTTTCCTCATTTGTAAAAGTGCAAAAATAATAATAATGATAGGTTCACTGTGGGGGTGAATAACAAAAATGTATATGAAAGTGACTAGCATAGTCTTTTGTGTATAGCCATGTCTCAATAAATAATAGCCCTTATTAATATTTTTCTCCCTAGTAAACAACACTACCCTTTCAACTTCAGATGACTCAGATGTTGACTTGCCCAGTTGTGTATTAATCAGGAAGGCCCCTTTACTTCTCCTTCTGCTGCTGTGGGAACTTCAAGCAGTAGCTTTAATTAATTCACCTCACATTTATATAGCACTTTGAACTTTTCAAAGCATTTCACACCAGTTATCTCCTAGCATCAAAGACTCAAGGTATCAGAGCTGAAAGGGATCCCAGTGATCATCTGGTCCAACACTGTCCTTTCCTTGTTCAGATGAGAATTGTTTAGTGACTTGTCCAAGGTCACATAGTAAATTGGGTGGCCCAATCAGCTTTAGAACCTGATGAAAACCTAATTTTTCAGCTCAGTGCTTTTACTTAACAGCAGTTGTCATAAGAATGTTTGCTTAGGGAGAGATGACACTAGAGTTTATGGCCACAGACTTCACTCACCATGAATGTTCTCTAAACTGAATGAATGAAGACAATTTTACAGCATGGGACTGGAAACCACAAGATTTGTCGATGCCAGATTTCCCTTGTTATAGGTAAGAAGGTGCATTTTCCCCTTTGCTGAATGCAGATGAAAAGCCTACAGCCTGAGTTTAATCACAGTTTGGAAGAGCAAATTATGGCCACTGAGCTGTCCTGAGAACTAAGAGCTCACTGGGAATCGGTTCCCATGGGGGTCACAGCATGGGGGCAGGACAGGGTGTCCTAAGGTTCTCCCAGTTCTGATAGAGGGAACAGAATTTCATTCCACAAAGAAAACATGTAACAATCTTTGATTCAATGGACTATCTACAGCTTTTAAATAGGCTCTTGAATCACTTGGGAGGATATTAGAGATATGTTAAGTAGGAAATACAAGTTACAAAACTGTATGCAATTTGATACCTGAAGCTGATCAGGAATGGTGCCTGCATCAAGGCCATGCGTGTTTTTCAGGCAGAGTTCTGCATTTCATGTCTACGACAGGCACTAGCAATCCCAATGGGCAGAGAAAGGGCCTTATAACACTCACAGAAAGTCACATCAAGCTGTGAGAGGCCTCAGTCTGGGCTTTGTAACCAAATTAACACATCTGGAGGGGACATAGTTTCTGGACACAAGGCCTATGAAGCTTTCATACTCTTGATGTAAGAGATACTTTTCTATTCCTGATAAATAATAAACTTGTTAGTTTGTTGTGAAGGTCAACATCAATGGCATTCAGATTTTTCTTCTGGCTGTAGAGTTTTCATTCTAATAGAAAATGTCCTCAGAAACCCAGGATGATAAACAGACACAAAGCACAGTTGCCCTAGTTAAATTGGGGGTTTTACCCTGTTATGTGGTTTACTCAGCCTGCTGCCTCCCAACTTCATCCCAGAATACACACACAGGGACCCCTGAAACCACTGCTATGAGTCCCCAGGAGACATTAATAGCATACAGGCAGGTTAAGTAACATGGTAAGTCTTGCATGGTGGAAATATTGTTCCGGTTTAGAAGACAGCTTGAAGGAGGCTGCTATAATGGCAGGCACTCCAGTTAGGAAGATATGATAATAATGGTCCAGAAGAGAGATGATGGGAATCTAGAGAAGTGGCAGTCAAGACACAAAGGAGCAAATAGATAACAGAGAGATTTTGGAGATAGATTTGGGAGGGTTGCTAATTGTGGAAGGTGAGAGAGAGAAAGGAGAAATCTTGGATGACTAAGGTTTCTGGTGTAGTGGAGTCAGAGTATATAAAAGGTCAAGTTCAATTTTGGACACGTTGACTTTGAGGTACCTGTGGAATTTCCAGGCAGAGAGACTGCCCATAGACAGTCCAATAAACACATCTAGGGCTAAGGAGAGAGATCTATGGTGTGTGTATATACATGGGAGTCATAAGCAAGTAGGTGATTGTTGAAGCCATAGGCATGGATACAATTGTGAAGAAAAATTTGAAGTAGTAAGGAGAAAGAGAGAGAGAGATTCTTCATATTTTCCTGGACTCATATTTCAGGTCTGGGAAAAGGAAGAATAGCTCAAGAAGCAACCAAATAAGTAAGAGGTGAATCAAGAAAGAATAGTGTCATGGAATCCATGGGAGAACAGATTTTCAGGAAGGCAGGCAGTATAAATTAATGAGTCAGAAACACCAAGTAAGGTAAAAAAAGTTTGAGAAATGTTCATTAGATTTGTCAGTTGGGAAATCACTGGTGTCCATGGCAAAAGATGTTTCACGAGAGTAGAAACCAGATTCCAATGGACTGAGGAAGTGAATGGAAGGTAAGAAAATGGAAGTAGGCTAAGTAGACTTCTTTTTCAAGAATCTTGGCTGGGAAGGGAAAAAGAGACATAGGGCTGTAGCTAAAGAGGGAGGATATAGGATTGAAGAGAAGGTTTCTAAATACAAAAAACGTAGATATTTTAAAGGGAACCAGTAGTGAGTGAGATGCTGAAGAGCCATAAAAGGGAGGCAAGTTTCAGAAAAATCAGAGGAAAGAATAGAATAAAAGTAGATACACATACATATAGGTTTGAGGTAGCAGGGCAGAAGGTTAAGACCCCAGAAGTCTCTGTTTTCTCTATGAAATGGGAAATGAAGTCATCTTCTAGGAGAGACAGGAACAAAAGTGGAGTTCAAGGCTGGGGGAGACTGGTGCAGTTGGTTTAACACTGAGAGAAATGTGATATGTAGCTTACTAAGGTCACTTTGTAACATTTCCAAGCAGTTTGCAGGAAGCAATTGAGATTGGTTTTCTGCTCAGGTGTGGATGTATAGAAAGAGAAGAGGCAGATGCTGGTTTAGTCCAGAGGGTCTCAATCTGGTTGCTCATTAAAATCACTTGGGGAACTTTAAAAATACCTACTTCTGGGCCCCATCCTAGATCAGTGAAATCAGGCATCAGTATGTTTTTAAATGTACCAGGTCATTCTCATGTGCAGCCAGGACCAAGATCCACTAAAATGATCTATGGTTTGAGCTTTGCTCACCTCGTGTAGTATAAGGATAAGCAGGCAAAAAAGTTGACACATGAGAATTGCAGGAAAAGATGCACCATGAGCTTTAGGAGGGAGAGGGAAAGAAGGGAAGCCAGAAGGGACTGACATCCTGGAAGACCTCGGTAGAGTCAAGAGATGAGAGAATTAGCTGAGGAGAAAGACAGCATACAATTAGAATGAAAAAGGTGGATATACAAACTCTTGCAATCACAATGCTTGAGTCTAAGATTCCAGAGGGAGAGCAGTTTAGGGACAAAACCCAGGAGTTGGCAATGGGTTTTGATGGCCATGATCAAAATGAAGTCAAGACGAAGGTGAGTGGAGACAAGTGATATCAAAGAAAATTCAAATATAAGTCAGACCCTATCCTAGTCTCTAGCCAGAACTCTCCCCTCCAGTGGCTCACCATCTCATTCAGGGTCAGAGCCAGAGTCCTTACAATTTCCTACAACGCCCAATAAGACCTGTCCCCACGTTACCACCCTGACCTCATCTTCTAACTCAGCTTCAACCAGACTTGCCTCCTCACAGCCAGGTATGCTCCTGTCTCGGGGCATTCACACTTGCTGTTCTACCTGTAATGCTCTCCCACAAGATATTTGCATGGATATCTCAATGAAAGATACCCTTGTCAAAATACCTTCCCTCATATTTAAAATTGATCCCTATCTCCCAGCATTCCCTACCTCATCCCCTGCTTAAATTGTTTCCATGTTTATTGCCATTTGACATTCTATGTATTATCCTTATTTATTTGTTTGTTTAGTGATCGCTTAATTATCTCCCCCACTCCCACCCCCCGCCCCCTATCATAAGGCTCCTGAGGGCAGGGACCTTTGTCTATTTGTTCACTGCTATCTACCTAGTACCTACAACAGTGCCTGGAACATAGGTACTTCATAAATAATTTGTGAAAGGAATGAAGGAATCATGAGTCCAGGATGTGGGATGGATTATCCACAGGGCCACTACCATTATCGAGGATAAAAGCAGGACTTAGGTTTCAGAGGAAGCTGATAAACCGGTCCAGAAAAAGTGTGGGTGCATGAGGAAGACAAGAGATGACAAAAGAGACTATTGGGCAGTGCAGATGGCATGACACCTCTAGGGAGCATTGATGTAATTTTTTGCTTTTAAAACAATTTTTATAATAAATTTAGTTTGTATTTCATTTTGTTATCTGCTGTCTTTTTCCCCCCTTTTTCTTTTTTGGATGAACACAAAAAGGCCTAAAAATTGTGCTGGGGAAATAGGAGAGTATGAACATCACCCTTCAGCTCTGTGGAATGTGCAACCCAGGAAGATGAGCCGCTTATGCTTGATAAAGGTACAAGAGAGTCGATGTGTCAGTAAGGAAAGCAGGTATCAGTGGTGTGAAAACCTAACTGCACATTAGCATCACCGGGAGTAGCTCTTAAAAAGTGTGACAACTCAGGCCCCTCCTCAGGCCAATTGAATCAGAATCTCCAGGGACGGGGTCCAGGCTTCAGTATGTGTTTAAAAGCTCCCCAGGTGATGCTAACGTGCAGCCAGCGCTGTGATGTGCTGAGGTAGATTATACTGCAAGAGGGTGGAAGGCCAGGGGAGTTTGTTGATATGTAACATAGGTCTCAAAGGGCACAGACCAAAAGCCTAGGAGAGATGATGGAGTGTGAAGAGAAAGCACAAACATGTATGGGGATGAAACTTCCTCGGGAGAGGAAAGGGACTTACATTTAGGACAGTGGCAGGAGATGGCATGAAAAGAGAGACATTAAGAGGAATTAAGAGGTCCCAAAATTCTGAGGAGACCCCTTTGGAAAGAAATTGTTAGTATGAAGTTGTCCCAGAGTCGAAACCAACTGCCCGCACAATTCAGGCCACTTCTGGTCTTTGGCTCTGCCCATCCTGAGCTAGCCTACACACTCCCATGAAGCCATTCTTCTGTGACCATACAGCCTTCACTGCACTACTGAAGGATATTCTGCAGACCAAAGTTAGGCGTGCCCTGTGTGTCACGCCGACACAGCAATAATTGTTCAAAAGATGATTAAGTTCAAAGTCTGTATCAAAGCAGGTATTTCTTCAACAGTGTCATATTTGTTTCATAAAAAGGCTTAATCCAGAGTCATGTCCCATGCTTTAGTGAGAAGAGTAAAAGTTGAAATAGAAAGGAACTCCTTCCCTTAATTAATCAATCAGTCAGTATTCAATACCTCACATCTTGAGTACTTTACGGGAAATGGAGATGAGTGAAACATACACAGTGTCCTTAAGGAGTTCAAAATCTACTAAGGAGACAATAATGCTTGTGTTAACTATCATCAAAACAATATCATATAGAATATTTACTAAATGAGCATTATAGACCAAATATGGCCCAGTAGGAGAGCTCAACTTTCAATCCGCTTCAGGATACTTCCCTGCACCCAGAAATGGACATCCATCATGTTGCTCAAGCCAAAAACATGGAAGTCTTCCTTGCTTCCTCTCTCCTCTCAGCCCCCATATCCAGTCTATCAGCAAGCCTTTTCAGTTCTAGCTCAAAAACGTATCATGAGTCTGCTCTTCTCTTTGTGGCCACTGCCACCCCTAGTCTAGGCACCAACACCTCTCATCCTGGACTACTGTCATGGCCTCCTAACTTACCGCTCTCTCTTCTTGCCACTCTCCAGCTCAATTTTATATAGCAGCCGAAATGATATTTTGAAAATATAAATTACATTATTTGGATTCCACACTTAAATATTTCAGTGCCTTCCCACTGTACTCAGCATCAAGACAGAACCCATTACTGTGGCCTGCAAGGTCCTGCATGGTCTCCAGCTTCACTGAGCATTACTTTCTCCCTGGTTCACTGTCTCTTCTAGTTGCTTGAATATGGCAAGCACCCACCTCAAGATCTCTGCACAAGTTGTTCCCTCTGCACAGAACTCGCTTTGTTAATATTTATTTATCTTTGAGGATTCAGCTCAAATGTTATTTCCCCCAAGAAAGGCTTTTCTTCATGCTTTCCCCCAATCTCAATGAAGTCTCACTTGTTATTGTCTCTCATACCACCTTGTTCTTTTCCTTCACAGCACGTATTACAGTATGTCTGGGTTTATTTGTTTAATGTCTGCCTCCTCCACTAGACTGTGAGCTTCATAAGGACAGGGCTTATATCTGTTTTGCTTATAATCACATTCTAAATGCCTAGCACAGAAGCTAGTGTATAGTAGATGGTCGACATGTGTCCTTGGAATGAAAGGATGAATGAATAAAAGAATGGAATAAAAAAGTGAGATGATCTGAGAAGGATTTTTGGAGAAGATCCAGTAGGAAAACCTTATAAACAAAGGCATGGAAATTTGTGTGAAAGATGTGTTCTGCAGATGAGGGTAGCCCAGTGTGGCTGGAGTATACGGTCTGTACTATATCTACTTTGGGTAGATACTATTGGAAATATACATTATAGACATTTATGGTGATATAGTTGAAAGCCTAAAACTCCAGGCTAAGAAGTGTGACCTTTATTTGGCAACTCCCACCATGCCTCTACCCTATCCCGATCCCAGCCATTCTCAAAATAACCCAGGGTGGGCAGGATGTACCACTCCTCCTCAGCTGCTGGCAGTTAGGGTTGACATGGCCCTCTTACCTCCAGCCATGGCCAGGGGCCTAGCAAGATTCAGAATGAGCAATGTCTACAGTACCCAAGCACCTGGTGGGGAAGTAAAAGGGATGGTGAAAAAGGACTTGCCAAAGTATATCTGAAGTCCTCCTGGGTCATGTAACTTATCTGAATATTCCATAGATGCCTGGGTTCCCATCTGGCCTCTGACTACTCAAGGCCTTCAGATATCTCCAGTAGTAATAATAATACCTACCTCATAAAGTTATTATGAAGATTAAATGAGAAAATACGTGTAAGGGAGTTAGCATAGTGCCTAGCACATGGTAAACACTCCATAAATATTAACTGCTATTATTATTCCTCCTCTGTAAAGTAGGAATAATAGTGCCTACCTCACAGGGTTGTTGTGACTATTAAATAAAATAATACATGTAAATGCTTAGCACAGTGCCTAGCATATAATAAGCCCTCAATAAATGTTAGTTATTATTACTGTTCTAGCATTAAAAGAAGCAGCAACAATAATATTAAATAGTTTGGGCAAGAAATAATGAGGGCCTGAACTAAGGCAGAGACATTGGGGAATCCAATGAAGGCCGAATTTGCCTAAAATGGTCACTTTGCGGCCCCAGAGGTGAGGATTAAAGTATAGAGAAAGGCCCAGAGACTGGCACACAGCCAGGAGTGGGCAGGGCAGGTTGCTTGGTCACCAGGCTAAGGCAGGTGATATCTTGGGAGGTGTCCCCTCTCAAGGCAAGCCCTGTCACCAGGGCTCAATTCCCAGCTCTATTGATCAGGTAGGAATTGTCACTATGGCAGCATCTAGTTGCCTTATTCAACATATTATTAATATTATACTTGGGGAAGAGATAAAGGGCTCTCTGGCTGGTTGTCTTGGAGGAATGCCAGAAGGAAATACACAGCTAGTGCGGCTGACAGGGGAGGTATGGAGGGGACACTGACAAAACTTTATGCTGCATGGGGCCAGACTCCTGTGAGAGTTGCTAAGCAGGGTCTCATTTGTCCCTATTTTTATCACTGTGTGAACCATTTTTGAGCCCAGGGAATCAGCTGCTCTCCAGAAGCAGCCCGTGTGACATTGTGGAGTGCTTTTGCAGGAAGCCCTCTCAGTCTCAGGAACTCCCCATGCAAAAAGGTCATCTCCCCTGCTTAGCTCAAACAATATATACCTCATAGGCATCAGAAATCTCTGCTGGGGTGAAAGCTAGGCCCAAAGGTGGCCCAGACACTGAAAAGCCAGAGGCCAAAGACCTACAGGGTCACTGAGGATGGCAACTGACTGATAATAGCAACACCTTATTGAGCACCTCTACGAACCAGGTGGTGTCCTAAGAACTTTGCAGAAATTATCTTGTTTATTCCCTAAGGAACCCTAAGAGGTAGCTACTACTATTATCCTCATCACACAGGTGAAGAAACCGAGGTTTAGTGAAGCTAAGTGACTGTCCATAGTGCCTGAGCCAGGACTCAATCCTCTCCATGGAGCTTCATGCATTCATAATATAAATTTAAAAAATCACCACTGTAAATAGCAGTGCATAAGTGAGCACTATGTATGGGGAGGACATAGATTATCTCTTTGATTCCTCACCACAACTCTGTGAGGTAGGTACTAATATTACTCTTTCCATTCTCGAGAGCCAAGGCACTTAGGTGGTTAAGAAACTTTGCAAGACTACATAGCTAGTAGGAGAGAGAGCGGGGATTTGAACTTGAGCAAATGATCCCTTTAACCTTTACCCTACACTCTTTTCTCCTCCAAAACATCTCTTTTGCCAGGGAAAACATGAAGACACTCACATTTGTGTCTCTTGGATCATTTCCCTTTCAAAGTAGTCCGTTTTCGTGATGTGATTGCTCCATTATCTCCATGGAGAAGGGAGAATCAGGACCATCACAGATGAAAGAACTGAGGCCTAGAGAAGCAGAGTGACTTGTCTGGCATTAGACATGAAGCAAATGACCGAGGCCTTACAAGAGCTTGGTTTCTTGATGCCTGTTGACTCTCATGACTGGAAATGACAATAAAGAGGACAGACACTGCAGAAAATGTGTTCAAGTCCTCCTCTGAGGGCTCTAACTGGAAGAGGATTTTTAGAGAAATTCTAGCCTGTACAAGATCTTTCTAAGAAACAGCCAAGAGAAAGAAAACATACGGTCTGTTTCTGTGCAGCAATGTTAAATTGCTCTATGTCCTACACTGTAGTCAAAGTGAAAAGTTGGGCTCCTTCAAAAGGGGAATTAGGTTAGCGTTTGAGGATGGACTCTATCCTGTAGGTATATTCTGGAAATTGCAGTGCATGGTTTTGTTGTGCTCATGAGCTTGAATCCTATCAATCCTAGTTCCATGAGTCTGTGTCGGTGAATGCCAAATACTGCTCGCTGCAAGCTGCAGGTTTGATAATGAGACTCAAACAAGAAGAACTCTAGTGAGCTGAAACGCAAGAATCCAATCTAACAAGACTGTTATTCACCCTATTCTGGGCTCTCCCCCTGTCTCTCCCCACCTAGTCCCTTTCCGCTGAGAGCATCCAGGAAGTCACTCTCTGCCTCCCAGAGGTTGTCTGTACCCTTGGCACCAGCCTCCTGGTGGGAGTAGGAGGAGAACAAAAGTATGTTTCACATTCCCATGATCTGTGAAACTAACAAATAGTCACAGAGGTTTCAGGAATTCATCTCTCAATGCCAATATTTACAGGTTTACTCGGTTATCAATTCTCAAGAATCAAACTAATCTAGCCCCACCCCTATGATGATACATAATAACTCTGGCAACACCTCACTGCCATTAAAATGAACTCCCTCCTTTCTTTCCTGGTGTTTAAAGTTACTTCAAGGCCCAGACTGGTCACACCCAAGAAAATCTGTTGCTTAATACATTCCGCTCTGGTGTAACACAGTCTTATTACCATGCGGAGCCCTTAATAGCAGAATACTCTTTACCATTCCGGAGCCAGGACCAGACAGGCAGATTCACTTTGCTACTCGCCAGCTGAATGAACTTGTGCAAATGACTTACCTGCTCTGAGCCTCAGTATCCTCTGTAAGATAGAAATACTAATCATTCTGATCTAATTCAGTTGTGGAGGTGATTAAATGAGAGAACATATGCAAAGAAAGTAGTGCAATACCTGGCATACAGCAAATGCTTCCTCAATGTAAGTTGTATGTAAAAAATGAAGACTTACTGTCTCGGAAAGTTTTCCTTGGAAAAGCATTTCCCTAGCTCCAACTTCCCCATAATGAAATGAAGGGCTGAAGGGACACAAGGGGCAAATGAGTGTACATTAGTGCTAACTCCTTTCTTTTTGGCATTTAGAGGGCAAGATGGTATTGAGAGAGTGCCTATGGCTAAAGCTAACAGAATCAGTGATGCAATCAAGGGCAGGAGTGAAGAGTAGGGAGAAGATATTTAAAGTGTAGTGAGGGTAGGGCAGCATGAAAACCTAGAGTGTTGCAAGCAGGAGAAAACTACTACAGCACTGTGAGTTTAATGAAGAGAAGAGAAGCAAGAGTTGAAAAAGCCAAAGAAGGAATAGAAACTTGAAAAGGGATTCAAAGGCAAGCTTGGGCCAAAATGGTCTAAGAGTTACGGAAATCACTTTGTCCTTTGTCAGTAATGCTTCTACTGCAGGTATTGTGCCAAAAGACCTGAAATATGCTCATGATCGAATGACTGGTCAGTTTGTTCATCCACAGTTGCTTTTATTGAAAAGAACACTCTGCTTTCCACTCACCTCTGCAGAAACCAGCCCCAAGGAACAGAGTCAAAACCTGGCCTCCCCAAGTGCAGTCTCATCTCATAGGTTTCTAAGGTAGGGCTACTGGGCGAACCTGGACTTCCTCACTTTACAAAATGGTGTCTTCAGGCCAAAAAACTCAGGAGATCTTGCCTCCTGAAACTTACCTTAAGAAGGACTTCTAGTCTTCTCCCAAACCACCTAAGAACCTAGTTAACAAATTTCCTAGGTCTACTCTTGGAGTTTCAGATTCAGTTGCTTAAGGTGGGGCCTCCAATATATTTTTTAAAAGTATCTCCAAATGATTCTGTCCCAAAGCAAGATTTGACTTTGGAGATGAGAATGCTTTGTTCAAATTGAAGGAACTATAATATGGGTCATCTGTTCCTAACTATGCCCTCATTTTATATGTGAGGAATCTGAGGCTCAGGGACACTTAAGTACTTGTCCAAGGTCATACAGTTAATTAGTAGCAAAACCAGAACTGGAACCCAGGACTTCTGCCTCCCAGTTCATTGTAAGTGCCATTTACCAACTCTTTTTGTCTCTTCTTTAATGAGATTTTCCTCTTTGGATTAAGTATGATGACAGATGTACCCTCCTGGTTCTAATCAAAGTTCAAAAGCAATGCTACCTTTGCAGAATAATTCAATAGTGAAAAAAACCCTTTAGAATCCCCAGTTTTGCTGAAAGCACCAAGCATAGTTTTAAAAAGAAAAAATGGCCTTTCCTCTTATGACCATAATAAATGAGAAATGTATCATATGATTTATGTGTACAGACCATATTTGTGGCTTTGATGTTTCAGTTTTAAATTATTCAGCATTGAAGAAGAGATTCCCCAGCTTTAAAATGGGACAGTTATTAGCATAACAACTAAAACTATTTTTTCAAGGCAACAAAGATTAATAATTTTATTATCTGGCCATAAGTTCCTCTATGAACTATCCTCACTCTAGTACATTTAAAACATTAAAAAAACACAAATATTAGATAGGATCTAAAGCCATTTGCCAAATACCAAGAATTTGAGGTAAGTGGGAAACCACAACTCATAATTGTCAATAGTTCAAGTGATCCAAATTATTCCTTTGGGGACAATAACCCACCCATCTTCTGACAGCTCAAAAGCATCCCGGGGTGGGCTGTGCCAGTACCACACTAGGTAAAGTAAATGATGGATAAGTACAAAGGGCGTTCTTAAATCCAACAGATAAGAAAACTTCACCTTAAAGCACCCATATCTATCCTTAGAGGTGAGAAGTTGCCAAATTTCTAGCTAGCAAGTGTTAGGAGATATGTCAGGAGCCTTTTCCAGCAATGTCCAACTCTTAGAGCATTTCTCCTTTCCAGATATGTTCATCTGTAAAATTGGCAAACAGTAACTGTCACTCTTTCATGCTTCCCCATTGCTCTGCCACCCCAAAAGGATTTTAAGGTTGCTACTGTGCTCTTCAGAAAAAAGACACTCTTTAGCCACACAAAATGACCACTCAGATTTCCATCTTTTCCCAATCCATAGACTCTACCTTTGGCCTAAAGCAAACACCAAAATCCCCTGGACCATATGTGGATGTTGGCAGAAAAGAGATACAAGAAGATGAAGCAAGTCTAGGCAGAATAAGGGGAAAAGCTACACCTGTATCTGTTTGCACACTATTGCCTTTGCAGAGGGTGACATCACTGTTTATTTCTGTTAGAATAACTTCTCATGGGAGGACCTCAAACTAGTCCTCTTTGCAGGAAGCCAAGTTTGAGAGAAGCTGATTCCTACTCATCACTCAGCCTCTGGAAAATTCTGGAACCAATCTAGCTGACCTCAGATGTCAGTGAAGAGGCAGCAGTAGTTCTTTTCCAAATGTCTTAAGACAAAGTAGAGCTCTAAAGTTAGTCTGTTGTTGCCTGCTGCTGTGGCTGCTGTCAGCAGAGATGACCCTAAATGGCCATTCATTTCACAGTGAATTTAGAGAGATTTGATGTTGGAAAATGCTTTCAACACAGTTGTAGCCGGAAATGAATTAAAAAGCATGTTTGCTTAAATAATTGAAGGTGAAACATGTATTACATGTGGTCCATGTGCAGTTAGGGATTTCTGATCCCAGACTTTCCTAGTCTCACATATGAATTCCAGTCTAGCTCTTGATTTAAGAACCAAATCCTGAATTTTCAAAAGACATCAAGAGGAGGGGAAAATGTGCTTGTATACACTGTGGTTGGAGTATAAATTGGTAGAAACATTTTAGAAAGCAATTTGGCAATACCTAGAAAAAATTAGCTGAACAAATCTAATCCTGGGAATTTATCTTTAAAAAGTAATGGGCTAAATGGATATATATATGTTGCATGGATGTTTAATTGTGCCATTGTTTGTGTGATCATGAAGGAATAGATTGACAATTATGATTTTTAAAATCATAAACATTTCTCTACAGTGAAAGACACCCAAAACAAAGTTAAAAGACAAATAATAACCTTCTTAATGTATTTTCAACATAGATAACAGTTAAATAGTTACTACCAAAATATATAAAGAGATCTCAGTTATCAAAACAAAAAAGAACAACTCAATAGGAAAACAGGCAAAGGCTATGAAATGGCAGCAGAGAAGAAGAAATACAGATGGCCAATAAACATATGAAAAGATGTTCAACCTCATTAATACTCAAAGAAATGCAAAGGGAAAAAAAGAGATTTTTTTTTCAGTCTTCACATTGTCAAAGATTAAAAAGATCAATAATATCTGAAATTGGTGAGGAAGAGCGTGGAGAAATGGCCATTGTTGGTGGGAATGTAAATCGCTATAGCCTTCCTGGAGGGCTACTTGGCAGGCTCTGTTAAAATCAAAGATGTGTAAACCGAACTCTTTGAACAAGTAACTTTACTACCGTGGACTTACATGACAAAAACACTTGCAATAGTATGCAGAGATGCAAGTACAAGGAGGCATGCTGCACCAATATTCAATAATGCAAAAAAAATTAGAAATAATATAAAAATTTATCAACAAAAGGCTGGATTAAAGAAATTATGACACAATAATATAATGGAATACTATGTACTTATTAAAAAGAATGAAATAGCTAGATGTATACTGGCAGGATAAGACCTCCAGATACATAGTTCAGTAAAAAGCATGCTGTAGAACAGTATATAGTCGCATCTTTGATTATTTTATGCACATGAATACATCTATGAATATCCATGCATAAAACCATGCATAATATGATACATACCAAACTGTGGACATGGTCAGGAATCAGTGCTGGAAAGGCCAGGAACATTGTACTTCGTATTTCTATTTTTACAAGTGTGAATGAGCATGCGTTCTTTTGATAATAAAAATAATCTTTTTAAACAAGAAGTGATGCGTGCTGTCCCACTCTCCTACAATGTCCAGCTCCCACTCTCAGCTTCTAAAGATGTCTTTTTCAAGGACATGGTGTTCCAGCATCTAAGTCAACTTCTAATACCCAAAGCCATGAGATTTTGCTATTTAGAGGTTAAACAAGGGTAAGAAATGCTGGAGAGAGGTGGAAGAGTTGTCTCGTTCTTTTGGAAGAGTTTTCATTTCACTCAAACATGGCATGATTGCCACCGTTTCTGGACTGACACCCTCTCCCATCCTCCCAAATCTCTATCCAGTCTTCCCGCCATGCCTTCTCCCCACCTCCACCCCACCCACTTTGGTTCGTAAGGTTGGGGGAAGGGGGCATGATTAGCTTATTTAAATTCCTTTTCTGTTTTTACCTCAAGTTCAGAATTCAATCCCAATCTTTTATCCTAAAGAAATTCCACTCTAACTTCCCCTCCACCAGTCTATTTGGCATAAGGCTCATTCCAGTATTTCCAATCCCCTCCAAATTAAGGTTGACAATTTCACCTCTGGGAACCTTTTGTATTTAGGAAGCATCTCCCAGTGACCCCAGGCTGTGTACCAATACCAACTGTAAGCAGAGCAGGAGCTGTGGACCTATGCAGCCCTGAAATTACATGCACATGTTAGTGGATGAAGGCTCTGGGGAGTGCATCAGTAGCTTTCATTAGACTTTCAAGGGGGCCCTTGGCCCACAAAAAGGTTAATTAATAACCACCAAGGTAGAGAGACTAGGATGACTGAATCATCCACTCAGAATTTAGGGCAGAACACCCACCCAATCCTCAGGTTTTCAAACGGCTGCTTGCCTTGGTGAGTCAGACAACTGTACACTCAAGAGGAATGGACAGGAAGAGGTAGAAACATGGCCTTTTAGGGCTCCGCCAGAAACCTGTCCGTCTGTTCAAGTTGCAATGTGAGAGCCCACATACCTCAGAGCTGGACATGACCTCCAAGTCCCACTCAATGGCCCAACTCACACTCCCCCAAACTACACAAGAAGAGGGCTAGGTCTAACGGAAGAGAACTAGGAGGTGACAGATCTGAGTTTTAGCTGTTACAGTGACTTCTGTTCTGTCATGTGATAGCTGTGTGACCTTAGGCTACTCACTTCACTTCTCTGGTCCTAATTTTCCTCATCCAAACAGAAAGTTTGTACCAGAGGAGCTTCTAAAGGCACTTGCAGCTCTACCATTCTATGAATCTTCCCTACAGGACAGGCATCT
This sequence comes from Lepilemur ruficaudatus, assembly GCA_963574885.1. Classification (NCBI taxonomy): domain Eukaryota; kingdom Metazoa; phylum Chordata; class Mammalia; order Primates; family Lepilemuridae; genus Lepilemur; species Lepilemur ruficaudatus. The sequence goes on along the minus strand of CAUYRT010017482.1, from coordinate 31,812 downwards.
CCTAAGCTCTCCAGAACAGAGAATGACTTCACTCTCACTTTCCAACATCACATAGTCTTCAAGTCACACAGTTCTCTCTGGTGGCTAATAGAAATCCTTCCTACTGTAACTAGAGCTTGCTGCATTCATACAAAGAAGGCGTAATCTGTGTACAGAGCACTCTAGAACCAGGAAGTCAAATGCCGCCATATCAGTCTGTACCCCAAAGCCAGTTTGCAATCACCATTAGCCATTAATTCACAAGAGCTCCATTCTCCTTTCAAGGAAGTTTGTAAAGCAAAGAGGTCCAAGGAATTAATAGGAGTCAAGAGAACCAAGAAGGATCAATAGTCACGTGAGTCCTATTTCTTTTACCTTTAAATTTCCTTAAAGATGGTCTCAGCTTCCCATTGACAAAATGGACCCCTGAAATTGGTGTTCAAGAATCCTCTCTTGCAAACAGGACTCCAGCCCAGGTTGGGCACTGGGGCCACTGGAGATGAACCCTGCAACAGCTAGCTCCCAAGATGGTCCTTTGGAACTGCTTCTGAATGATAATGGGTCTGAAGGATAAAAGCAACTTTCCAACTAAACTTAATTCCCACCTCCAGGGTTCTCTGGTCAGCAGGGTGTGTTCAGATTGATGGGCTTTTTCTGAAGGCTGTACTGATGATACCTCTGGACCAGGAAATTAACGGCCACACTGAAATTTTCAGGATGTGAAAGGAAATAAACCTAGAGAACTGAGTCACCCAAGGTTGAATAAGGATAGGTCTTTGCAGTCAAAGCAGAGGAGAGAACTGAGGCAGTCTACCCAATAAGTCAGCAGAAAAACAGGATTGGGGCCTGAATTATCAGGATAATTGCCTTAATTCTTCACTTCCCTTTCAAAATAACCTTGAGTTTAGATAGAGCCTTTCTTCCAGGGAGCTCAAAGTACTTGCAGAGATATGATCTTAGTTGTCATCACACCATCACAGTAAGAGCAGTGATTATTATCAGCCTCACTTTACAGATTGGGGAAGGAAGGAAAGCCTGGAGGGGCAAATCCAGTCATCCAAGTTTACCCAGCAAGATGCCAACCACCTCTGAACTCCAAGCTTGGTGGAGAATGCTCTTGCCCAGCATTGCCCACAAAATGTTTCTCTCAACACCAGTCCAGCCAAATGCTTGTTGGAGCACCAGGTTCTGTGGATTCATTCATATTTTATTCTCCTGGAGAGTCACAATCTACATTAGCCTAGTAAAGGTTTTTAGAAGCCCTGTAGTAAACAAACCGTTTCTGTTTAAGAAAGAATTTCCCAGACTTAACTTGCCCACAAAACTGTGTGTGTATGTGTGTGAGACAGAGACTAACATTTTGTGGAACCTTTTTTGGAACCCACATCGGGAAGCACTGATCTAGCCACTAGACTGATCTGAGTATCAGCACAGCAGACAGATCAATTCCATTCTAGCCCAAGCTGTATGGGATATAGCTTAGAGATACTGCCTAATAACATCTGGTATTGACATCCAGTGAACAAAGGACCTTGATACACCCAAAGGATCCTAGGCCATCATCTCCCCTGCAACAGGGCATTGGCCAGACTAGGAAGGAAGTCAATTCAAGCCCACCCACTTCTGCTGACATTCCTTTCAAATAGAACCCAGTGTTATTTTTGGTCTTCATTTAAGCGGGGAGGTGCTCAGGATGCTGATCCACATTCTCAGAGCTCAGACTCTTAACTAGCATAATTTTGTGCCCACCAGGCTCTTCCAGTAGAAATCATCAATCTCTTAGTCTCACTCCCAGTGCCATTCATCAGCCTATGTATGCAATCAGCACCAACACAACAAAATAGGAGACTCAGAATGTGCCCCCGTTCAGGCTTAATTGCATGAGTATTAGAGTAGTCATTATATATCCATTTCAAAACTAACATGCAGCACAGAAATCTTGTGCTATTGTTAATTACCAGTGACACTACTAAAAGTACCTAAAATGTAAGAGTCCCTGAAGAGCCTGTCCTCATTAATTTGTATTTTATACACAATTTGAATGATAAAAGATCACGGTCAATGGATTTAAATTTATTACTATAATTTTCATCTTTTCTTTTACTATTTATTAAATATCCACAGCATGAGGGAAAATGCCTGCTTTGAAATTGGTAACTTTTGGTGTAAAAAGTAAGTGTAATGCAGGTATACCTGTCTTTACACATGCATTGGCTATGTGGAAAATTCTGTATAAATGATCTTTTATTTAAAAAAATTCACTGTAAAGGTCAGAGAGGCACTGTTCATTAAGATGGTCTGATTATCAATCCTTTTGTAAAGCAACAAATTCTGCAATGTGAATACTGTCCATTTAGTTCCTTTGCTTTGCAGACTCCCAATTACATATATCGGATTTGCTTAAAGCAAAACACACTAATATTAATAAATGAGCCAGACGTTTCTTAAGATAGAGATGTGTTCTGATCCTTATCTATCTGCAATACTGGCTTTTTTTTTTTTTTTGATTTACCATTAATCGTCATTCCAGTCCAGAGAGACTCATTCTGAGTTTGTTGGGAATTTAACCGTCACACTTCCGAAGACTCCCTGCAGTGTTACTTAACTATGACCTTTCTGCCTTCATGCATGCTGTTCCTTCAACTTAGGATTCCATTCTCCACTTAGCAACCTTCAATACTGGACTCAAATGTCACCTTGCCCGTGAAGCCTTTCTTGATCACAAACCCCTTCCCAGTGAGGCACCCCTCCCCCATGCTCCCACAGTACCCTGCCTGCCCCTTGTCATACTCTACTCTAATTGTCTGTTTACACGCTCTATCTTGCCTACCAGACTGTGCAATCCCTGAGAGCTGAGATGATGTTTTATTCATTTCTATACTTCCAATACCTAACATTGCTACTAACACATAGAAGGTATGCAATAAATGTCAGCTGTTTCACTAATCACTATCCTTAACTGTATATTTTTGGAACCTGAAAAACAATGCTTTATTAAAACCACAAATAAAATTTTCGAAGAGAAGGGTTAGTAGTTTTGTTCATTTTTATTGATTTTTTTAATTAAAAACAAAATGACCATACCAGTTCACACCTTATGGTTCAAGGAAAAATAAAAACACTCCTAAACCAAATTCATGGCCAATATATAAGTGCATTTAGTTTACTCTTTTTTCTCCAAACACACAGCTACATCCTAGCACACCACTAACTTCTCTGCAGTAAGGAAGACATGACAAGAAGATCCACTAATTAAAATGGGTTTAGGGAAGGAACTGCAGGGATCACTGTGGGAGCTTTGCATCCTCATTGGCTGAGAGAGGAAAACCTGCTAAGAAAGTTGGGCATCTTTGGGAGAACAATAACGATGCCGAGTAAGGCTTGGTCAACCTGGTTCGAAATTTCACATCCAGAAAGTACTAAGGAACAGCCCCAGTTGGGGGGATTTCCATCACTTTGAAACCATTATTACCCTTACAATGTGGGCAGAACAGGTTGGACCTGATCCACCTGCGTGTTGCTGCAGTCTGACTTGGCATAGGATGAGACCCAAGGACATGTAATGCCAAGAGTAGCCCAGCCCCATGGCGCGCGCGCCCACACACACACACACACACCCCACTCCAACTCACACTGAATTTTACACAAAACCCAAGCCATCTCCCCGACACACAACACTGCATTCCTGTGTGCCCAGTAACACACAGGGAGTGCCCCCTCACATTCTCTCACTTCCCTAGTCTGCCCAGCCCACACCCCACACCCCACACCGCCGGCCGACTGCAGCCTAGCTTGGAGCTGGAAGCTGGTGAGGACTGGTTTCTGTTGTGTGTAACAAAGCCCCATGCACCCAGGTGCCCGGTTGGATCAACTCCATCCATCTCTCCCCGCCCCCATCCCTGAGCTCCCAGAACAAGAGAAAGCTCAGCCCTGGGAAGCGGATACAGGGAGTGGGGACGCAAAGAAAGAGAGCTGTAGGGGTGGGCGGGGGCAGGAGTCCGGGCAGCTTCAGCGCTCTCTCGCCATGAACCAAGAGGGACGGCAAATTGGCAGAGGGACCCAGCTGCCTTCCCACTGTATCGCCCCCCATCTATTCATAGAGCAAGACAGAAAACTGAGAAATAATCTACCCTCACGTCCGCCCCGTACCCTCCCGGCGGCTCTTGGAGCCACGGGAGCTCCAGCAGCCCGCAACAAAGCGCCCCCAGCACAGACCTGTTCCAGCCTCTTCGTGGTCAGAACGAAGGGGAGCCGCTGCCTAGGGTTCTGCCCTTCGCCGCTGGGCAGGAGGAGCCGGGGATGGGAGGAGGAGCAGGAACTGGAGGAGGAAGGAGGATGAGAGGGAATGGGAGATCACAGCGGCGGCGTGAGGAGGAGGAGGAGGAGGAGGAAGAGGAGGCTGCTTCTGTGGCAGCTGCTGAGGATGCTCTGGAGAGAGGCAGGGCTGGGTGCGCGGGGTGTGGGTTCACGTGCGCCCCATGGCCCGGGGATGCGCGCGCGTCTGGGTGTGTGAGAGCATCTGGGTGTATTTTGACTGTGATTATTCCAATTCCGACCTAGTCTGTAACTTGTGGTTCCTGCAGCCAGGCGGAAGTGAAACCCTTCCAGTCTCCCAAGCCTGACTGTATGGGTCGGGGGATGGGGGGTGGGAGTGGGGGTCGCGAGGGCGGGAAGAAGGTGCCAGCACCAGCTCCTTCAGTCTTCTTTCTGGGCACTGGTAGCCTGCATCTGCACATGTCTCTGGAAACCCTGTAGCCAAGGAGAAAAGAAAGAGACCAAGGACAGTCACCATCACCATCACATAGTATTGAGTGAATGCTCACTCTGTCCTGGGCACTGTCTAGGCTGTTCAGAAGATAATTTCTGTTGGAACTGGGATTGAATTTCACGAGTTGGGGTGCCTATAACTTCATACACAATCAACATCTGCCTTTCCTCCTATCTCTCATTCCACTGCAACATCTCTGTGCTTGTAACCAAGGAAGTGGTATACAATCAATTCTCTACTTTTTAGTCTGCTTATCCAAGTAGCATTACACAGGTCACTGGCTTCTCTAGTGTCAAGGGATCACCTAATCTTCATGCTATTTCTCATCTTGGAATGAAGTACTCAGTTTAGATGAGAACCAAGATTGGTTTCCTGGAAATCAGAGGGTTGAAGATCATCATGGATCCAGCTGGAGACCCAGTTTGGACTGGCACCCCTAAAGCTAAGATAAGAAACCAATTGTGAGAGGCACAACTTTCCCCATGATTCAACCCTTGGTGAACCCCTTGTGTGGAGCCCGGATGAACATCTCCTTTCCATTGTTGAGTTTTTGAGCATTTTGTTTCATCTTGCCTAATATCTTATCCTTGTAAAACACTTTGAGATTTACAAAGCACTTTCTAATAACAAGTTCCCTATTATAAAATCTCTGTGCATTAGGCAGGAAAGATATCATTATTCTTATTTTAGAGATAAAGAACTAAAGTTCAGCAAGGTTAAGTGGATTTGCCTAACATTACATGTTAATAAGTGGCAACTCCAGAATTGGGACCCAGGCCTTAGGATTTCCAGGCCAAAGTTCCTTTTAAATAAGTTGTATCTTGTAAATAGACTTCAGGTTCATCTATTGATCTCCATGTTGGAGGCAAATGGTTTAGTGAACAAAGTTGAAATTGTTAACTAAAATCAGATTTTAAAAAAATATTTTCAGTTAAGTTGATACATTCAGGTGCAACCCACAAGTTAGTAGATAAAAAAAAAAGAGTTAAATACTTTTAGGCCACAGCCCCCAATCAACACACATAATTATTCCTTTGATTCTTCTACTAGCTACTGTAAGAATAATTTGAAATAAAAGTACAGAGAGGACAATAGGAAGAGAGTCTATTTGAGTTTCCCAGGGCAATAAGCTTGTAAATGGTTCCCCCACAAGCTAGATCTGCCTCCTCTAAGTCATGAGAATGAATCATTGTTTGTCACCAAGGGAGGAAACCTGTCTCCTACACACCAGCCTGGGCAGTCCCAAGAGTGTAGATATCAAACAAGAGAGGCAGGCTAGTGCAGTGGACAAAAGCTCAGCTCTGGAGCCAGACAGCTCTAGCTGGAAAACCTTGGACATGACCTTGTATCAATTATTCACCTGTAAAATGGTGTAGAGGTGTGAGAACGAAATGGATGTAGGTGCTTGAGACAGAGCAAGGACCAACAAAAATAAATGTTATTATTAGAAAAAAGAGAAGCAACAACATCATTAATGAGTCTTTCTCCATTAAACACAGAAATCCTTTATTACCAATAGTGCGTCAACATTGAGGGGCTGCAGAGGAAAAGATTGCTGTTCTCCAGGATAAGAGAGATCAAGTGTTGGTGACAGGAGATAGGTATGATAAACACATAGAGATGAGAGATTCTCTGCAATACTTAGGACCAACGTGAAACTTAGAAGAGACTAGAATCAAGAGAATAAGAGGATGATGAAAAGAGGGCACTCAGGATTGGGCAGTGGATTGTGACCCAGATTCTTGCTACTCATGGTTATTGTGGTTTCTTGGGAGGATATGCCTGTTAATGGCTTTGTAACAATGTACATGTTTTACTCAAAGGAGTGTTTTGGCTCTGTGAAACAAATTCTTGTTTATCAAAAGACCTAATAAAGAACTCCATTCAGAATCTATCAAAAATACCTGAATCTGATACCTAGCCAGGGACTCCCTGTTCCAATCTGGTACCAAATAGGGCCTATTCTTGTTTGAGCCTTGCCAAGCACAGAGAGGTTGAGTCATAACAATGCTCAGAGCCAAGCTGCAGAAAAATTGTGAAGGAGGTAAAATCTGTTTCTGATACATTTCCAGTCTCTCTGCATTGCACCCTTTCCTTCCCACTTCCAAGCTCTTAATGTCAAAATCCCTGCCTTTCTGAACCAGGAAAAAAAGTTACCTGAGTAACTTATTCCCAATGAAGGCGATTTACATGCATCTCTTCTCAAAAGGAAGACTAACAGGAGGAGGCAATGCTAAACCCAATGAAATGAATGGATCGCTAACAGTAGAAGTTCAGGCATTGCAGGTGATAGAAATACTTTGGGTACCCTCAAATCACATTCAGTATGAGATTCTCCATGAATAAAGCCAGGCTTTGGGAATTCTGATTCATAACGTAACAGAAACCCAGAACAGTAAGAGACATTATGTCCAGTTCAGTCCCTTTGCTTTACAGGTGATTATAAACCAAGTCTCAAAAAAGTTAAGTAACTTTCCCCAGAGCACATAGCTCCCAAGAAGAAGAGTTATGACTTGAATTCCAAGCACAAAGCTCTTTCCACTACACCGTGCTACTCCATCAGCCAGGAGTAGCTTAGAACTGCTTAGAAACTCATATTTGAAATGTCTTTCTGGGTACACAGGGATGGTATAAAAATAAGAATAGAGGTAAGAAAGGAAGAAGCAGTCCTCTTTTTTTCTTCCTTTAGCTTTTTCCTCACAAGTCGTTTTTTTTTTTTCCTAGTGGCTTCATCCAGAGGCCACTTCAAACAAGATTGACATGAAGAATTGTCTTTGTGATGCCAAGCACCTAAAACTGGACATTATATTAGAGGTATGAGTCTAGGTTGAGGGTGATCAGAGCCCAGGTCAATCCTTGAATCTTGCATTTTTTAAGAAAAAACTCCTGTTATGAGCAGATTATAATGAACTGCTATTCAAAACAGAATACCAGGAAAGAAATCTAGTCAGTGAAAGTTTCCAGTTTGTTGGGGTCCCATCAATTAAGGCTTTATTGTAATTTCAAATAACAGAAAGGATTTAAAATTATCTGACCTTTAAAAAATAGAATTAAAAAATCCCAACCCCATTTAATTTGCCTTCCTTGTTTTATCACCATGTTTCCTGTCTAAGCTGTTGACAGTTATTTGGGATTAGAAAGTTCCCCTGAGATGTATTAACTAGTCTCTCTACTTCTCTATATATCTGAAATTTTCCACAATACAAATGTGAAAAAAGACATGGTCCACTTATGGCAGAAGGTGAAGAGGAGCTGGTGTGTATAGAGATCACATGGCAACGGGGAAAGGTACAAGACTCTTTGATGACCAGCTCTCATGGGAACTAACAGAGTGAGAACTCACTCATTATCCAGAGGATGGCACCAAGTCATTCATGAAGGATCTGCCCCCATGATCCAAATACCTCCCACTAGGCCCTACCTCCCAACACCATCACACTGGGGATTAAATTTCAAAATGAAATTTGGAGGGGTCAAATGGTATATCCATACTATAGCAACCATCCAGTTGTATACTATTATACTATTTATAAGAGAAATGCCTCATATTTCAACATAAGGGAGCAGGCAGAAAGACTGAACGTCAAAGAATGAAAAAAGATATTACTAGGTGTGGTGTTATGATATATATCTATATATTGGTTTTTGCCCACAGTTCCTGGTTTACAACTCCCATAGTCTTTGTTATAATGTTGGGGTGCTTTAGGCCTCAGGAGCAAGCCTCGGGGGACAGAATCTCTCTCTGACCTTCTCCTGTCCTCCTTTCACCTGCCCAAGGCACTACTCTAATCTAATTGTTGGTCACAAGATTCTCATTCCAGACAGAGTCCTGTTCCATACCCTGGAGGAAGGAATGCTGCACAGAGAGGCCATAAAGAATCTAAACAGACAGGCTTTGCTGGGTTAGATCATGTGCTTTTTGTATAATCGCATTTCTACATGGTTGTCAATCATGCCTGTGTAATGAAGCTGCCATGAAAATCCAAGAGGAGTGGGTTTGGAGAGCTTCTTGATAGCTAAACACATGGAGGTTCCTGGATGGTGTCATGCCTAGGGAGGGCATGGAAGCTCCACACCCCTTCTTCCATACCTTGCCTATGCATCTCTTTTTCTGTATCCTTTGTAATATCTTTTATAATAAACTGGTAAAGGTAAGTGCTTCCCTGAGCTTTGTGAGTTGCTCTAGCAAATTAATCAAACCCAAAGAGGGTATTATGGTAACCCCAACTTCAAGCTGGTCTATCAGAAGTTCTAAAGGCCTAGACTTGCCACTGGTGTACGGGGGGTGCAGTTTTGGGGACTTAGCCACCACCTTTTGGGATCTGACACTATCTCCAGGTGGATAGTGTCAGATGTGAATTAGAGGACACCCAGCTGTTGTCCACTGCTTGGTGTGTTGGGGAAAAGAGCCCACAATGGTCACAGAAGTCTTCTGTGTTGATGATTGTTGCATTGTAAGAACAGAGGATAAAACAGTTTTTCCTGAAGCACTAGGCAAAAACTAACCAAAAGAGAGCTGAAGTAGCTATTTTAATATCAGATTTTAAAATTTAAGGCAAAAGGATTTCAAGGGGTAGAGAGTCGCTTCATAATGGAAAAAGTAAATTTAACAGTATGATGTAACAATTCCAAATGTGTAATCATCTATTAACATAGTATAGTAAATTCTTATAATTTTATGTTGCTTTGGCATCCATTTTGAATACAAGTTTAACTTTCTCAGACCAGAAGCAGGACTCAGTCACCCTTGATACAGTTTCCAATTCTACACCACACCCAAATGACTTGAGCCCATGGCCAGAGATAAGAACTTAGAGACATCTCTCTTGACCAGCACACTGGGCTCCCCACTTTCCCACTGCTTCTTTTAAAGAGACCATTCAGGCATTTCCCAATGAACTTAAAGTGACCCACACCCTATTCCCTTATATATACTGCTAATTTCCACGTGCTTTTCTCTCTCTCTGCCTAACTCTTCATTCCTGTCTTACATGATCCAAGAATGGAGGATGCCCTCCTGACTAATTTCACCTTCCTTGCCCAAGATCTGTAGGCAAAAACCTTTGAACTTGTTTCCTATTGTGGTAGTATATTTAATTTGTGCCTTCCATCTGAAAAAGTAGGGGCTACCCCAGGCTGGGTTTTCCCCAGGATGTCTGGAAGAATACAAGGTCAAGCTTTCAGCACCAAAGCGATACTCAGGTAGACATACACAGGACACAGGTCAGACGAGAATCACAAGGGCATTGTCTTCCAGTAAAAACAAGTTTCCCATGTGAGAGACCCCCTAATCGTAAGTTGGACAACTAGGCATAAGGTCTTCCACTAGGTAAAAGTAGCATCCCCTGAAGAGCACACAGTAAACACCCATGTCCAGCTCCCCTTTGTTTCTTACTAGAGCAGGACTGCTACCCGTTTTGGTACTGGAGCCTCAGTTTAGCTGAGGACTCTCAAAACACACATTCAAAGATTTTTTAAACAAAAATCAACAGATGGATAATGAAAATATTGGTAAACGCTCTATCACAGCTGGAGATTTTAGCACACCTTTCTCAGTAACTGATAGATAAAACAGAAGAATATCAGTAAGGATATAAAATATTTGAACAACATAATTAACAAGCTAGATGTAAAAGACACATATAGACAATTCCAGCAAACAATTAGAGAATACACATTATTTTCAACCACAGATGGAACACATACAAAAATTAACCACATGCTAGTTTCAACAAATTTCAAAGATTGTTATGTCACACCACCTTCTGTAATTACAATACAATTAAGTTATAAATCACTCTAAAAATATGACTAGGAAAAACTCATATGCATGAAAACTTAAAACACAATATTAGATAATTTATAGGTATGAAAATTCATAATGAAAATTAGATTTGGAGCTGAATACTTAGAACTGAAAGATAATAAAAATACTACACATCAAAACTTGTGGGATGAGCTAAAGTGATAAAAGTCATTCTATAATAAAGACATCTGCACCTGAATGTTTATGGCAGCACAATTCACTATAGCAAGGATGTGGAAATAACCCAAGTGCCCATCAATCCATGAGTGAATTAATAAAATATGGTATATGTATACGATGGAGTTCTACTCAATTATAAGAAATGATGGTGATCCAGCATCTCTTATATTATCCCAGAAAGAACTTGAGCCCATCCTCCAAAGTGAGGTATCACAAGAATGGAAGAATAGGCTCCACATGTACTCGCCATCAGATTGGCACTAACTGATCAACACTAAGGTGCTCACACAGTAGTAATATTCTTTGGGGGTAGGGGATCGGAGGCGGGTCAACTCACAACTAATGGACGAGGTGAGCATTGTAGGGGGGAAAGGGCACATCTCAAATAATGGTTGGGATGTGGCAAAGTCATAACATGTAACCAAAATGTTTGTACCCCCATAATTTCCTGAAATAAAAAAAAAATTTTAAAAAGGGAAATGAATGGACTTAAAAGCTCTCACGCTGGAAGGAAAGCTCAGAATTGGTAAAACATTTAACTTAAGAAATTAGAGAAAGATTATCAGAATTATCCCCAAAAAAGTAAAAGGGCAGAAATAATGAAGATATGAATAAAAGTGAATGAAATATTAAACAAATATATAATAGCATTAACTAAACAAAGAGTTGTTTCTTTGAAATGACAAAATAGACAAACTTATAGCAAGATTAATTAAGGGGAAAAAGACTGGTAGCACAAATATTATATATATATATAAAGTTAAAATGTGGGAAATAATTACAGATGCTGCAGAGATTAAAAAGATAACAATAAGATAATATGAAGAACTTCATGTCAACACATTTGAAACTTGGATTTAAAAATGTATACACTCAGCAAAGTCTCAGGTTACAAAATCAATGTACACAAATCAGTAGCATTCCCATACACCAATAACATTCAAACTGAGAATCAAGTCAAAGACTCCATACTGTTAACAATTGCTACAAAGAAAATAAAGTACCTAGGACTATACTTAACCAAGGAAGTGAAAGATCTGTACATAGAGAACTACAAAACACTGAGGAAAGAAATTGTAGATGATACAAACAAATGGAAAAACATATACTCATGGACCAGTAGAATCAAATTGTTAAAATGTCCATACTACCCAAAATGACTTAAAGATTCGATGCAATCCCCTACAAAATACCAATGTCATATTTTGCAGATCTAGAAAAAATAACTGTATGCTTTGTTTGGACCCAGAAAAGAGACCGAATAGCCAAAGCAATCTTAAGCATGAAGAACAAATCAGGAGGCATCACATTACCAGAATTCAAACTATACTACAAGGATATAGTAACCACAACAGCATAGTATTAGCACAAAAATAGAAACATAGACCAATGGAACAGAACAGAAAACCCATATATAAAACCACCCACACACAGCCAACTGATCTTTGACAAAGCATACAACAATATACACTGGGGAAAAGAATCCCTATTCAATTAATGGTGCTGGAAAAATTGAGATAGCCACACGCAGAAAAATGAAACAGTATCCATATCTCTCACCATTTACAAAAATTATTCAAGACTTAAATGTAAGGCATGAAACCATAAGAATTCTAGAAGAAAATGTTGGAAAAACTCTTCTAGATGCCAGCTTAGGCAAAGAATTTATGAAGAAGACTCCAATGGTAATTACAGCAACAACAAAAATAAATAAATGAGACTTGATTAAGTTAAAAAGCTTCTACACAGCCAAGGAAATAACCAATAAAGCAAATAGACAACCTACAGAATGGGAGAAAATATTCACAAGCTGTACAGCCAATAAAGGACAAATAACCAGAATCTATGAAGAACTCAAGTAAATCAGCAAGATAAAAGTCAATTAAACCCCATTAAAAAGTGGGCAAAAGACATGAACAGAAGCTTCTCAAAGGAAGATAGACAAATGGCCAAAAACATATGAAAATATGCTGATCATTGGGGAAATGCAAATTAAAACCACAATGAGCTATAATCTTACCCCAGTCAGAATATCTTTTATTAAAAATTCCAAAAACAATAGATGCTGGTGTGGATTCAGAAAGGAACGCTTGTACACTGTTGGTGGGACTGCAAATTAGCACAACCTCTATGGAAAACGGTATGGAAATTCCTCAAAGAACTAAATGTAGACCTGCCATTTGATCCAGCAATCCCAGTACTGGGTATTTACCCAAAAGAAAAGAAGTCATTTTATCAAAAATACACCTGCTCTCAAATATTTATTGCAGCACAATTCACAATTATAAAGATGTAGAATTGACCCAAATGTCCATCAATTCATGATTGGGTTAACAAAATGTGGTATATGTATACCATGGAATACTACTCAGCCACAAAGAAGGATGACTTAGTGCCTTTTGCAACAATATGGATGGAACTGGAGACCATTATCCTCAGTGAAGTACGTAAAGAATGGAAAAACAAACAGCATATGTACTCTTAGCACAACTCCTGTTCAGCTTTATACTGGAGGTTCCAACTAGTGCTATGAGACAAGAAAAAAGAAAGATTAGCAAAAAAAGAACAGAAAAGAAAGAAATGGTAATTATTTGAAGTTTGTGCAGCATAATTTATGTCCGTTACACCTCAGTAAAGCAGTGAAAAAAAAGCCTTTCTGCCTTGATCTTGGCCTAACCTGAGCCAACTTGGCCTTACATAATCTAAATTGACACCTCCAGTATTGAGGTAGAAGTGATCCTATTACAAGAAGACCACTGCCCAAGCACTTTACTCATGTGCCTCTCTTTCTGGGAAAATGGCACCAGTTAAGGCTGAGGTTAATTACTGAGCATAGGAACAGGAACTGCTGGCAATCATGGCTACCTTTGAGGCATGAAGGTTTCTGCACCTATAATAATATAGCATAACCTGTGTATCACGATGCTGTTGAAGGAAGCTCAGTTTTGCCAGATGAAATGGCACTGTTCTAGAAAAGGCAGTATTTTCACATCCACTGCGCCCTGTTGAGTAGATGCTCAATCATGTAAGTGTGGGTGCAGCCAAAGCGTCAACCTAAAAAGGTCCTCTGTCCTACGAGCTATACTCAAGTGCATCAGACTGAGGCAAGTGAAATGGACAAAAGGCAAATCCTTCATGCAGGAGCACTGACGAAGGGGCCAGAATATCATGATGCAGGGGAGATGGAAGGGTCAGTGCTAACTGTATGTTGGTATTATGTCCTGGTAGAATCATTGACTCTACCATAGTGGCCTATTCAAAACTTTGACATAAGAATTCAGGGACTTATGGTGGCCCCATATCTGTCACAATGCCAGCTATTACAGAAGCACTTGGAGTATTTATGCTCTGGTCAAGTGTAGATCTGGAATGCCAAGCAGATTAATATACCCATTACCAATGCTCAGACACAGTCTTGACACCATTGCTATGGGATTGATCACGAAACCTACTCCCTATTTCATGACTGCAGTACTATTTTGGTTGTAAGAGTATATCCTTACCAGAAGGCCATTGCAATTGGTAGCATAGCATAATGATGAAAGAAATGGGCCCTGGAGCCAGACAGCAGTTGCTTGAAACTAGCTGTGATCTGGTGTGAGCCACTTAACCTTTGGAAACCTAATTTCCTATGAATATAATGAAAGCCATTGGAATGCACATTTTAAATGTGTAAATTGCATGTTATATAAATTGTATCTCAATAAAGCTGCTTTTAAAAAATAGCATATAAAGTAAATGCCCTCTTTGCAATAATCTGTGTCCACCTTCCTCTTCTTTTGGTAGGAAGTCTGATATGTGTCATTCCGGATCATTCAAATAAGTTTTCATACACACCTCTACATATACAACTAACTAGATGGCTTTACTTTGTTCTAGGGGAACATTGTGCATTTATTCTGCAACTTACTTTCTTAGTCTACCAATGGGGCTCAGAATTTCTTTCATGTTAGGGCACATAGTTCTCATTCATTTTAACTGCTGGATTATAGTTCAGTGTGATGTGGATGATGATGGGTGAATCACAGTTTATTCACCATTCTTCTATTGCTGGACACTTAGATTGTGTTCACTTTTGCTATTATAAACAATGTTTCAATAGACATATGTGTGCATGTCTATTTGTGTACATTGGCAGATTATGTTTCTAGGAAAAATACAGTATTTACAAAGAGCTTGCTGTATTGAAGAGTAAAGTACATTTATTTTTTTTTTATTCTGCCAAATTGCCCTCCAAAAAGGATCTCAGATTACATATAAGCAAACAGCTTATACAAGGACAAATCTCTCCTTAACCAGTGCCCATTTTTTAATTGAGTTGTTCATCTTCTTATTATTGAGGTTTAAGAGTTTTTGATATACTCTGGACACAAGTCATTTCTCAGATTATTATTTGTAAGGATTTTTCTCAGTCATTTCTTGAAGAATGCTTTGTGAAGAGCAGAATTTTAAATTTCAATGAAGATTTTGTTAATTTATTCTATTGTGGATCATCCTTTTTAGGTTATATCCAAAAACTCTGCCCAACTCAGGGTCATAAAGATTTTCTCTTATGTTTTCTTTTAAGACTCTTTCAGATTAAGACTTTACATTTAGGTTTGTGATCCACTTTTAGTTAATTTTTATGTATGTTTTGAAGTATGAATTGAAGTTCATGATTTTGCATATGAATATCCAATTGTTTCAGCACCATTTGTTGAAAAGATTATCCTTTCTCCACTACATTGCCTTTGTACCTTTGTAAGAAAAAAAAACCTATCTATGTACTATATATATGTGTGTAGGTTGATATCTGGACTCTCTATTCTGTTCCATTGATCTATTTATCTTTATGTCAATATCATACTGGTTTTTTTAGACAAATTTATTAAAGTATAATTTACCTTCCATTCCATTACTCCATTTTAAGTGAACAATTAAATGCTTATTAGTAAATTTACCAATTTGTTCATGTATTCACATAAATCAGTGTTAGAAGATTTCCTTCCCCCATTAAGAACCCTAATTCCCATCCCCCACTACATTTCAAGCATGCCCCGCCCCTCCACAATGCTCACCACATTCCTCAGATTTGGGTCTACCCCCACCCCCCGAATCCCTGGTGAACACCACCACCATTTGAGCACCGTAGTGTTAATCAGTCAGTACCAATTTGATGGCGAGTACATGTGGGGCCCATTCTTCCAGTCTTGTGTCACCTCACTTTGAATAATGGGCTCCAGCTCAATCCAGGATAATATAAGTGGTGCTAGCTCACTGTCATTTCTTAAAATTGAGTAGTATTCCATTGTAAACATATACCAAATTTTAATAATCCACTCATGAATTGACGGGCACTTGGGTTGTTTCCACGACCTAGCAATGGTGAATTGTGCTGCCATAAACATTCGGGTGCAGATGTCTTTATTATAGAATGTCTTATGTTGATTAGCATAAACCCTGGTGTGGTTGAAAGGGACTCATTATGAATAACAGAAGACATTCCTATTACTCAGAAAATCCCACAGATTTTAGGGTCTTTGTGCTGGGAATCAGGGACAAAGACCAAATATATTTTTTATTGTCCTACAACTTCATATCAGGAGCAGGGGTGGCCCCCAAACCATCTCTGCTTGAGGATGCTCATCCTTATCACAATGCAGGTACAATTAGTTGTTCTGTCCTCTGAGCTCCCTTTGCTGCCAGTGATTCCTTCTATCATACTGTACTGTTGTTCTTACATGGTACTGTAAATATTAGTAGTTTTTAGCTTCTGTCCCTCTAACTAAAATGTCAACTACATGACTAGTATCTAATTCGCCTTTGTACCCTGCTATCTGGCACAGTGCTTGGCACATCATCGCTTTGTAACTGTTGCATGAGTGTGAGAGAATGCAAAAACAGAGCGCTGCTGACCTCTGTGATCTGTATTCACGCCTGTTTGATGCTAATTCTTATTCCCAACTAGTATCTAGGGAATGGACCCTGATGTTGCTAACTATATTTTCCAGTTCATGTAGGTTCCCTGGTAATCTCAGTTCTGGTTTCCTACTGTTGAATCTGTGGTAGTCTGGAGGGGAATTCAGAGTTCATAAATTAGTTTCAGCAAAATAAAAACTGGATTTGGGAAAAAGCAGGCAGTCTTGATGACCTCTGTTTCACGGAGCATGTTCTTTACAGCACACTGATGTTCCGTACGGTGGGCCAACTTTACCGCATAACCTTTCAAGTCAGTTTTATGACGGTGTTTTGATTTTAAAAAATGCCCTTAGAAACTTAGAAGTTTGACATTTGAATAAATGTTTAAAAACTATTATAAGTTCAGAGAATTTTGTTAAAAACCATGTGTGTACATGTTACATATGCATATACACCAAATAGTCAAATGTTGCTTACTTTTGTTTTTGCCAGTTTAATGCCCTTTAACCACACAAAGGACATTAGCTACTTTGAAACATTGAATACTGACTTTGCTGATGTGTCATTTGAACAGCAGTTCAGAAATACTTGTTTCCTGTTTTGATGATCAACAGGATACTTGGGAGTTATAAAGTTTTACAGAATGAAAAATGGTATCACGATCCCTGCCAGCCAATCATTCTAGCTACTGAGGTGTCGGGAAAAAATCCAAACAGTGGAGTGGTTCTGCAGGAAGTCACTCCATAAGACTAGGTCTCAAATCTAGGTGACCTAGATTTTATTTCTGCAGAATTTTTGACTTCTGGAAAGTAACTTAACCTATTAAGTCTTGACTTATAGCCATTTGTAAAACTAAAATAGTATCCACTTGGCTATCTGAGGCTGATAATGGAGGAAATAAAGTAATATATATGTTTTTGCTACTGAGGCCATGGAAAGTCCTTGTTTACCTCAGCTCCATCTTAGCTGCACTTACTCCTGTCAGCCTAGGAAGTCTCAGCCCTGACATGGCCCTGGCCCAATGAGAACCATTCTCTGTTAGTGAATAGGAGTCTGGAAATATCCCTGTATGTGCTATACCTTTGGAATTGATTTGGGACCCTGGGAACCTTTGTAAGCATCAGGCTGTAGCTCTTACCTCTTTCTGCTGTTGGCTGTTTGATTGACTGTAATCTGGAAGCTCACTTCTTCCTCTGTCTCTGTTGAAATTGGGGCCCAGGCTTAAATCTTTTTCCCTATTTTCTGCTGGCCCCTTTCCAGGGACTGCTGACTGCTTGCTGCATCATTTCCACTATCGTGCCCAGTTCTCCAAAAATAATGACTTGATCTCAACTATCCTGAAAAATTTCCCCACATCCCTTGGGTGACACTGACTCTAATCTGCATCAAATTTGGGTTTACGCCCTCTCAATTTTGGTGTAGACTAGCTTCCAACTAGGGAGGGCCTGCCCCAAATAGTCTTACCAGCCTCTTTTCTCTGCACCATTCAGGTTTACTCCCGAATCTTCTTTTCTTAGGATTTGGAACATGCCTTGTATCTAGAGCAGAGGTTAATGATCGCTAATGTACAAATATACAGTATTATCGACAACTTCCAAAGCTAAGAATATATTTGTTTTTATTGATGCCACTAGAAAGCATTCAAATAGGACTTTTAGTAGATGCAAATGAATTTTGTCTTTTTATTATATTTCTCTTCACACCAAGAAGGAAAGCTTACGCTTTCACTGATTAAGCTATCAAATCAAAGTGGAAAGGAATATCTAATGGACCTTAACAAATGAGGCATGATGCATTATTGTTTCCAACTGTATTTTATTAACTAAATTTAACTTACGGTTTGCATATCTACAAATAAATGCACCGTATACTTCAAAGATATTATTATGCTTCTATTTCTTTGAACTGTGCCTCTCCAATATCATAGTATATAATAAGAATATCATAAAGCTGGGTCAGTGACTTCGAAAGGTAACTTACAATGTAATATTTGCAAGTGCAAGGAGATTTGGGGGAAACAGGAAGCTTAAAGAGAACTTCCTAGAGATTAAAAAATAAGTAGAAGAAGACAAATGAGTTAATTGGAACTGCTATCTCAGCAAAAGGAAAGGAGACTTTGAATCTAGATCTTCTTTTTGTTATCAACATGTCAGCAACTTCTGATTATAAAATGCCTCATGTAGGCCTCATAAATAATTTCTGACAAAAATGATTACAAGAGAGCCAAACCAGCTGACGTGTGAAAAGCAAATGCCAAACTCCCTAAACAATTCTCGGTTTCTTCCCACCTTCCTAACTTCAATTTAGAGAGAAACATTAACTAGGAAAATGAATAAAACAGAAAAGACATCTAGGGGTAAAAAACATCTTGGGGTAAAACATAAAGTTAGTAATAGAAAGAAGACTGTATACATAGTCCCTTCTTCATTTAGACTCCTTGCGTTTTTTTTGTCCAAAACAAGTAGTTTATTAAACTGTGATGTATACAAGTTGCATTATATTAAATATATATATATATTTTTAGTGAGCTGATTTCTCAAAATACATTACCACTCAAGTTGACTTATCTTTTTACATTCAAAAACCTACTCTGTCAAAGTTTTATATATATCTTTAGAATCTGAGGGAAATTATCAAGTCTGAACCTGTGATCCAAAAGAAGGAAGATACTTTTTATCCATTGGAATATTATTAGGTGGTATAGAGAGGCTGGATCTAACCTCAATCCATTTTCATTTGGGAATAAATCACTGACAACATCTCATCTAGTCTAGAAAAGCATAAAAAGTATTCTGGCTTCTTATGGTTCCTGGACATGGGGATTAAATCAGGGGCAGACAAAAACTCTTTGGAGACTTGAAGGATAAAGAAAACTTTAGCCCAGGCATGGTGGCTCACGCCTGTGATCCTAGCACTTTGGGAGGCTGAGGCAGGAGGATCGCTTGACCTCAGGAGTTTGAGACCAGTCTGAGCAAGAGCGAGACCCCGTCTCTACTAAAAAAAGTAGAAATTAGCTGGACAAGTAAAAAGTATATAGCGAAAAAATTAGCCAGGTATGATGGTGCATGCCTGTATTCCCAGTTCCTTGGGAGGCTGAGGCAGGAGGATTGCTTGAGCCCAAGAGTTTGAGGTTGCTGTGAGCTAGGCTGATGCCATGGCACTCTAGCCTGAGCAACAAGAGAGGGACTCTGTCTCAAAAAAAAAAAAAAAAGAAAGAAAGAAAGAAAGAAAGCAAACTTTAGTGGTGGCCTGAGTTTCTTCTAAGTTTCTTTTCTTTTCTTTTTTCCTTTTTTTTTTTTTTTTGAGACAGAGTGTCTCTGTGTCACCCGGGCTAGAGTGCCGTGGCATCAGCCTAGCTCACAGCAATCTCAAACTCCTGGGCTCCAGCGATCCTCCTGCCTCAGCCTCCCGAGGAGCTGGGACTACAGGCATGCGCCACTATGCCCAGCTAAGTTTTTCTATATATGTTTAGTTGGTCAATTAATTTTTTTCTATTTTTAGTTATTTGGCTAATTTATTTCTATTTTTAGTAGAGATGGGGTCTCACTCTTTCTCAGGCTGGTCTCAAACTCCTGAGCTCAAGCAATCCCCCCGCCTCGGCCTCCCAGAGCGCCCAGCCTGAGTTTCTTTACTTAATTTTATCTGGGCTGAAACAAAATCTCTCTTGGTTGTGTAAAGAACGATTTGATAAACTTTCAACGGGAAAAAAGATGTATACATATCTCTCATTGAATTTTAATTATAACACCACAGATTGTATTATAGAAATCAGAGGAAAGTTGGACATCATCTAGTTCTATTGCTCATTTTAAATATGAAAAACTGACAATTTCTTAGGGAAAGTGCAGAGGCGATTTTGTTTGGGAATAGAAGATTAGACTAGATCTACAGTCCCCAACCCTCCTGGGCCACGGACCTGACTGGTACCAGTCCCTGGCCTGTTAGGAACTGGACCTCACAGCGGGAAGTGAGCAGCAAGTGGGCAAGCGAAGCTTCATCTGTATTTACAGCTACTCTGAGTCTCCCCCCTCCACCCCAGGGAAAATTATCTTCCATGAAACTGGTGCCTGGTGCCAAAATGTTTGGGAACCACTGGACTAGATGACTTCTGAGATCTCATTCAATACATTTTTTTGTAGCTGAGGCCCAAAGAGGTTAAGGAAATTGCCTGAAATCACAGAGCCGACTGTAGGAGGAAGAGCCTAGGTTAGAATCCAGGTTTCCAGATTCCTTATCTATTTTATGACTCTTTTAATAATTAAAGGTATTTGAAACTCAAAACAGTGATGCTTTTGGGTAATACACTCTGAGGAAACAATATAAACCTGGCAATCACTTATTTATCTTTGGATTATCTTTTAATTCTCAATGTGGTGAGTCACATAGTAAAATAACATTGGAATATTAAGATGCCATATGAGGAAATAATTCAAAGGGAAGGAAAATTACTCAGATGAACCTACTTTCCTCTGAATCTTTTGTGAAATGTGACCTTGAATGCTGACCTGCTTTGAATGCAATTTTCTCATGACAGTTGGTACTTTTTGTGGATAAAGCAGAGCTCCTCCTACATAAAAGAAAGGCTTTAGTTCTAAGGTCTTTTAAAATCCAGTATGCTAAGAAGCTGTTCATTGAGGGCGACTTCAGTGGTATTATAGAAGAATTTGATTCCAACTGGATGCATTATTCACATAGAGTAAGTTTGGAACTTTAATTTGGAGGAGGAAGTTTGAGAACTAGAGGCAACTTGTTTTGAATAATTGTTTCACTTTCTCCACCTTTTCTTAATGGGCTCATGAATCTTTTTTATGGCAAAAATAGTTTGTTTGATTTGATACAAAAGTAATTCGGGGAAATACTTTATTTTTTTTTTTTTTGCATGAAGCTAATGGGTGCTGGATCATCTGTATGGATAGCAACATTGCTTTACTTTTTATTGTTGTTTTCTTATTAACCTTTATTTTCTGTAAAAATTACACCTCTTTTAAGCAAACCTGGTCCTTTGGAGATGGTAAGGAGAGTTGTATTTTGGAGTTAAGATGCTCTCTGAGATTATTTTCGATATGATTTTTTTCTGTAAATGAGAATCCTCCACTTTGCAGCAAGTTTTCTCTCTTAAGCTCAGAGATAATAGCAGTGTTGCTCTAAAATGAATGATTTCATTTAACTCTAGATGATGTTTTGATTTAATTTATTGAACATGCATTTCTTCTCTATGTCTGTTTCATTTGTTCATATATTATGGTTACATATATAGTAGGGGCATTCAAATTAAAATTCTGATTTTCACTGCTTTTCCTCTGAAATGCACTAGCATGTTATACTCTAATGCTTGTTTTCCTCTGAAAGAATACACAGTTAACACTTAGCTGCACCTTTACAGACTGTGCTCACTTTGCATGCTTCCAGATTGTTTTTCTTTTTTTAATATGGAAGAAGTTACATAAAACCAGGACATGAGCACCAAGGACTTACCAGCTATTTATTTTTATTTTTATTTTTTAGAGATGGGTTCTCACTATGTTGCCCAGGCTGGACTCAAAGTCCTGGGCTCAAGTGATCCTCCTGCCTTAGCATCCTGAGTACATGGAACTGCAGGCCTATGCCACAGTGCCTGGCTTTTCCAGCCATTTTTGATTGAAATTTTATTAAATTATGGAATGTTTTAGAGAGTTCAAGGATCAAGTAAATTGCATAGGTCTGTTATAATGATTATGATTATTTTAAGTGGGGAGAGTACTAAACTAAGGGACAAGAGATCTGGTTTCCAGTTCTAAATCTCTCCTGTATAGCTGTGTGACTTTGGAATGGACGTCCCATTCCTCCCTACTTAATTTCTTCATCTCTGATATGACCAGATGTCCTGACTGCTAATATTATGAAAGGCAATAAAGGCAAAAATGTTGGAAATAATTATTTAAACGGTATGATAAAACAAAGGAGTGGCAGAATACCTATTGGATTGTTTTTATTTTTTCAATGCTAAGATTTTATCTATAAATGAAAAGCTGCTTTCAGGACATTTTTTAAAAATCAGAGAAATATATCACCTGTATTTTGCTACAACTTGGAGAAGTCAGTGTAGGGGGATTGCTTTTTCCTTTTGATGTATTTTTCAGTATTTTCAAGGAATTGATAGGAGGTGGCTCCTAGATATCAGAGAAGCAGAAGGCAGCTAACATTGAGTTATTATGCCCACTGTGCCACAGACATTTTGCATTTCACTATTCCACGCTGCTTCTGTGGTCACTCTGAGACAATGCTGAGAAGATAAGCTGTTTGGAATGATATCTTCCATTTTGTCCGTGGGATCAAGACTTAACGCTGAGGAGATGGATAACATACGGGGTCACACAGAATATGTTGGGAGGTGCCTGCATGGTAGGATGTGGGAGGCAGGTGACAGGTGCCTGCCTGTAAATATCATCTGCATTAGACTATCACAGTCGCTTTACCTGAGATTTTACCACTAAAGTCTTTCCTTTGGATGTCGAACAGTTTTTTGTTTGCTTATTTGTTTGTTTTGTTTTTCTTTGCCAGTGGGGAGGTTGATAGGGGACTTTCAAATGCACATACCCTCAGAAAGGTTCATGTATGAAATCTTTTATTGCCCAATACCTTAGCAGACAGTGTAGGATAGGAGAAAGAGCTTAGATTTTGGAGTAGGGCAAACCTGGGATTGAATTCTAATTCTACCACTTACTAGCTGTTTAACTTGCACATGATACTTAATCTCTCAGAGCTTCTTTTTCCCCTTGAGTAAAACAGATAATAAGGCATATATAGGCCCTTAGTATAATAACTATTATGTATTGAACATATACTATGGGTGGTTATGGTAGAGTGGGAAGAGCACTGGAATGGAAGACGTGGTGTTCTGCCATATGTTTTTCATTCATTCAAATAAATAAATATTTATTGAGCTTCTACTCTGTGTCATGCACTGTGCCAGGCACTGGGGATGCAGCAATGAACAATTGGCAGTCCAAGCTTTCTTATCTTTTAAATTCTAGTTTGGTGCTACATCTGTATCCTGGTCATGTAGAGAGGGATTAATGTTCTCCACGTTTTAGAGATAAAGTTAAATGGTACAATAGTAAGCAAAATAAATATGATCCCTGACCTTATCTATCTGATTATAAGACTGTAATGGAGCAGAAATTAATCAGATAAGCTCACAAACTAATAGAAGATTAAAGCCATGATAAGTCTAAAGGAAAGGTAGTCAGTGCTCCGAAAGCATGTAACGGTGTTAAGCAGGTCATCCTTCTCCATGTCTTTACTCAGATTCTTCTGGATTTCCGTTGGCTCTCTTACATCCTCTCTGGTGACTACTGCAAATTTTTTTTCTCTCTTTTTAAACCTCCTCCTCAGCTACTAGGCATTTATTCTCAGGAGGTGGGCGGCTTGTCTCCTATTTCACATAGAAAATGAAAGCTGCCAGTTCTGCCTTAACCTCATCCGCCCATCTTCCTGTATCGTACACACACATTGATTTGCATCTTCACCCATGCTTTTGTCCTCACGGGAAACACTAGCCATCCGTCAGTCCAAGTTCAATCTCTCTTGTCCTTCCTCCTACTTTTCTGGTCACTCTTCAGTCTCATTTGTGAGCCACTCAATTGCAAATGCTACCTGCAAATTCAACTGCCCTAATATCTCTACGATCTCTCCAGTTCTCTTTTCTGTTTTCAACTGGTCACTAAGGCACATCTATTTTATCTTCTTACTAATATATGTTATGTGTTCCATATTTTTAAAGGCATTATTATTATCATAGTATGGGTCATCATCATCTCTATCCTGATCTATTGTAAAAGTCTCCTAACTTCTTGCTTCTGTGTCCCTTCTTGCCATCCCCTCTCAGATCTGTTCTCCTAAAGGTGGCAGAAGCCATATTCCTAAAGTTTGTATATGTTAAACTGAGCTGTCTATTAGGCATAACCCTAAGGTGGAAATAGCCTTCAGTACCAACTTATAACCCTCAGGAATAGGCCCAAAGTCTTTTAACATGGATCAGAAGCCATGACTGTGTACCTCTAGCCAAAACAAACTACTTGTTTGTTCTCCTTATCTATTAGTATGGGAAAGCTTAGGTAGTACTTCCTTTAAGGGCTCTCACTTGACCATTACTCCCACGACCAGGTTGAGTACCTGCACTCTGTGTTTCTAAGTGCACTTGTCTCTTTCCTGGAACTTACCACATTTTATTATAATTGACGTTGGTATGAATCTAGTCCAAAGATGGGTATGCAAGAAATTTCACATGTTAAAATGTTCTTAAAGCTATGCTGTATTCCACATTCTGCCAGGAAAGTAAGATATGCAATTTTAGTCAACACTTGAACTTCCTGCTGGGCTATGCAAATATTTTGAGGCCTTAGGCAACACGAAAATACAAATACTCCCCAACTTATGATGGAGTTATGTCCCAAAAAAACCCATTGTAAGTTGAAAATATTATAAATTGAAAATGCATTTAATATACTTAACCTACTTAACATCACAGTGTAGCCTAGCCTACCTTGAATGTGCTCAGAACTCTTTTTTTTTTTTTGAGACAGAGTCTCACTCTGTTGCCCGGGCTATAGAGTGCCGTGGCGTCAGCCTAGCTCAGAGCAACCACAAACTCCTGGGCACAAGCAATCCTTCTGCCTCAGCCTCCCGAGTAGCTGGGACTACAGGCATGTGCCACCATGGCCGGCTAATTTTTTACATATATTTTTAGTTGTCCAATTAATTTCTTTCTATTATTAGTAGAGACAGGGTCTCGCTCTTGCTCAGGCTGGTCTTGAACTCCTGACCTTGAGCAATCCACCTGCCTCGGCCTCCCAGAGTGCTAGGATTACAGGCGTGAGCCACCACGCCCAGGCAGAACTCTTACATTAGCCTACAGTTGGGCAAAATCATCTAACACAAAGCTTATTTTATAATAAATTGTTGACTATCTCATGTACTACATATTGCTAGCCCAGGAAAAGATCAAAATTCAAAGTACTTTGAAATTCTGATGGTTTCGCACCATCATAAATCCAAAAATTGTAAGTTGAACCATCGTAAGTTGGGGACCACCTGTACTGGGGAGGCCTTTTGGTCATTGATAATTATTCTTATGTCAACTCCCTGATATACACTTTGATATACCATTTTGTCTCAACCTGGAATAGTCCTTTCACGTTTGTTGCTGCTGCTCCTATGCTATGTTTGAGGGACTAGATCATTGCTGATATAGGGTCCCCTGTGTCTCGGGTCCAGCACACTCACTGAAACTTTTCTGAGTTTTTGCTCCCTTTTTGGGCTGCTGCCATCAACTGTTAGGCTGTTCCCTGTTTTCCCTACCACCACTAACCTCTACTGGAGCCCTGAGTTCTTTTTGTCTAAAGTGTATGTCCCTTTGTCTCCTCTTAATACCCTAAAAAGAACTATGTCTGTTCTCTTGAGACCCTCATTGGCATTCCCAAGCATAATCTTTCCCATGAGCTTGAGTTTTGGGAAAACAGAAGACAGGAAGTTAAATGTCTGTGGACAAGTTCTTGTTTTGGTCCTGGCAGCAGGGAAGGAGGAATCCCCTTGGGTAAGGAAGAATAAAATGGTCTGGCTAGCTTTTTGAAATGGGAGGGAATAGAGAAAACACTTACAGCAAAACACACATGATTATCTCAAAATAATGTTACCAGATACTTTTCTGTTTGGAAGACTGTCCTGTTCACTAAATGGTGATGTTGTTGAAACGGCAAGGGTGTTTCAGTCTAGTTCCAGTTGCTCATCACACAAAGATCCAATTATTGAGATAACGAGAATTGCCAAGGAAGAAAGGGACTTTTAATATGACAGATGTCTTTTTGGGAGAATGAGAGAAGCTGCCTCAAATCCATCTCTCCAACTAAGGGAGATCATGGGGTTTTAAAGGAGGGGTCATGTGCCTTGAGACAGGTCGTGGTGTATGTCACAAGGGGCTACATGCGCTGGGGGCAGGTTGTGGGAGGTGGTGAATGTTGGTGTCAGGAAGTCTGCCCAGGGGCCTTCATAATCTCAGCTCCTTTGTCTTGCAGAAAATCCACCATTTCTGGGAAACAACTCAAAAAATCAAGTAGTTAATGGAGAGGATTATATTGGGGTCATTGAAATTTGTTCAATGGGGGACTGGTTACCGTGAGTGCCTTTTAAAATATTGCAGAATTTTATTCCCTAATATTTCAGTGGAGAGTGCAGAGGAGACTCACAATCCAATTTGGGGCAGGGAGCATAGAAGGTTATATAGAGAACGAGGGATATGACTATATAAGTGTATATTTCTTTGATTACTTAGAAATTTGGGATTAAAAGGATATGAACTATTAAAGGATTTTGATACATATTTTAAGTATTCCTCTAATTAGTTATAGGCTACAGGTTCTGCTGTAATAATAAAGTGATTTATTCTACTCTGACAAGACTGTCTGGGATTGCTAATCTAGCCAGGGCTGCATGAAGTGTTTGCAGCTTTACTGTATGAGATCAATAGGAGCTTTAGGTTACTCTGAACTTGTTCTGCCATGCAGATTCTTTCCCTCTGTCTTAACTTGGTTCATTCCCTCACTTCATTGAGGTCCTTGATGCCACTTTCTTAGAGAGACATTCCCTGACCACCCTATCTAAAATGAACCCCCATCATTTTCTTTCATGTTATCCTGCTTTATTTGTCTTTATATAATGTATAATTATCTGATACGTTTATTTTCTGTCTCCCACACCAGAAGTGAGGGTAGATACTTTGTCTTGTTCAATGCTGTGTCCCCAGGACCTATAAGAGAGCCTGGTATATAGTAGGTTCCCCAAAATAATTTTTGAATAATGAATACATGATAGAAATA
Source organism: Lepilemur ruficaudatus (assembly GCA_963574885.1). Taxonomy (NCBI): domain Eukaryota; kingdom Metazoa; phylum Chordata; class Mammalia; order Primates; family Lepilemuridae; genus Lepilemur; species Lepilemur ruficaudatus. The sequence continues at coordinate 4,328 of CAUYRT010017482.1, read as the reverse complement.
TTAAATTGTTTTTGTCAGTATTCTTTTCTATAACTGACGGCATTATATATAATATGATACCATATTTCTATTTGTTTACAGCCTATGCCTTATGTATATGAAAAGCATACTGGTAAAATAACCCTGAAGGAACATAAAACTTGCTATTGCAAATTTTGCATTCTATTTTTACTGAGTATTGAGACTGTAGGGTACACACTATTATTTACTTTTGAAGTGTTTTTTTTTTTTTTTTTTCAGACAGAGTCTCACTCTGTTGCCTGGGCTAGAGTGCCGTGGCATCAGCCTAGCTCACAGCAACTTCAAACTCCTGGGCTCAAGCAATCCTCCTGCCTCAGCCTCCCGAGTAGCTGGGACTACAGGCATGAGCCACCATGCTCGGCTAATTTTTTCTATATGTTTTTAGTTGTCCAATTAATTTCTTTCTATTTATAGTAGAGACGGGGTCTCACTCTTGCTCAGTCTGGTTTTGAACTCCCGACCTTGAGCAATCCACCTGCCTCGGCCTCCCAGAGTGCTAGGATTACAGGCGTGAGCCACCGCGCCTGGTCTGAAGTGGCTTTTTTTTTAGGGAAAAAAGTGAAAGTCTTTTATACACATACAGAGTTCTGAAGTGGTTTTGTTACCAAAATTTAGCGTTTGTCCCTGAGGCCACATCAGAAGAATGAGGACAAGTGGTTTGAGGTGAAGGAAAGGGAGGTTTATTAATTTGCTCGTAAATGAGGAACATGGCAGATTTGGGTCTTAACGTACCATGGTCCTCTCTATAAGCAGAAAAACAGAGCTTTTAAAGGGGAGGGGGGAGTTCCAGCTTCAAGCAATTGCTATTTAACTATAGCTGATGGTCCTGATCAACCCCATCTCTAGCAAAGACAATCTCAAGCCATTTCCTGTGGGACAAAGCACAAAAGCACTCCCCTGCCCCTCTGATTGCTGGCCTTGGGCAGGGGTGTAGGTTTTAATTCCTGAAAAAGTGTAGGAGGAGTTTTAAAGAGACAACTTGTGAAACACTTTATAGACTTTTATAGGCAGTTCCCTCTGTTACAGTTTCATGATGTTAATGTTTTAGGTACCCACTATCGGTTTGCAAACAAGTATTTGGCAGCATCTGGGAGTATGGAGAAGAGTGTTGAACAGAGATTGCTTTGTTAGTTCCAGAGTAGTGGTGCCTTCCAAGATGGTGCATTGCTTTTAAGATGGGACTTCATTTGAATTGAATGTAAGGTATATTTAATGATAACGATTTGACCTGTTTTAAGAAATATTTCCTAATTGATGACCTAGGAGAGTTTTTTAAGGTTATAAAAAACTTTTTCTAATGGGTTATTTTTTAAAGGCATGTTGGTGGTTTGTTTGATGGGATTATAAACTAATAAAACTGATCTGCTTAGATTAGGGACAAATTCTGAAATGTGTAAAGTGCTTCATGAATTAACGCTGTAAAAATGGATGTTGCTATGGTCGCTCAAAACTAAGTTCTTTAGCTTTGATAGTGCTTCGGGAAACTCATTGTTACTGAAAGCTTGGCACTTGACCCTGAGGCCACATCAGAAGAATGAGGACAAGTGATTTGAGCAGAAGGAAAGAGAGATTTATTAATTTGCCAGGAAATGAGGAAATGGCAGACTCCTGTCTTAAAATACTAATTCCTCATCATAAGCAGAAATACAGAGCTTTTAAAGGGAGATCTCCAGCTTTAGGCAATTGCTGTTTTATCCCATCTCCTGCAAAGACAATCTTGTGACCTCTGCCCAGATCTGCACCCAGCAGTTCCGCTGAGCCATCTCCTGTAGCACAAAGGACATCCCCCTACCCCTATGGACCACTGGCCTGAGGCAGGGATGTAGCTTTTAGTTCTCAAAAAGGGTGAGAAGGTTTTAAAGAGACAGAAAACATTTTTACCCACTTTTTCGGGCCATTCCCTTTTTTACCTATTCCCCATTGTCAATTTTTACACTTCCGTATTTATGGGAGGAGCTCTTGTCAGTCTGTATTTCTGTTTATGATTAGGAATTGATAGTTTAAGATAGGAGTCTGCCATTTTCCTCATTTGCTGACAAATTAATAAATCTCTCTATCCTTCTCCTCAAACCACTTGTCCTCATTCTTCTGATGTGGCCTTGGGGACAAGTGCTGAACTTTTGGTCACGTTATTAGCTGGATGAACTCAGGATGTAATATAAGAAATTATCTAAAAAAGAATCATGGGCTAGGGTGATTATCTATGCTTTTATAAGATTTACAGATTTATTAAACATACTTTATAAATATTAATAAACAATGTTGGTATGTAATCTTAGCAGGGATGCAAATATAATCATGTTATATATAGCTATATGTTAAAGTGATATTTGTTAAAAAGAAATCCTACCTGTACTTCATTTGCATACAATGATTTTCATCATTCAGCATGTGCCTAAGTTTTCTGTGTATTTTTGTAGGAAATGACTTACACCACTTGACTAGTGGTGAACATGATGCATCTGTCTGATTCAAAGCCCATTTGTGTTTGAGAATACACGAAGTCATCTTGAGCATTCTTTATAAGCTAGTCCACTGCAGGACATGTTATTCATTAGTTATTATTTAAATTAGATTTGACTCACCATCAGATCATAGGCTGATTGTACTATGATTGGGCCATGACTAGTGGTGAGCAGGATGCATCTATCTGATTCAAAGCCCATTTGTGTTTGAGAATACACAAAATCATCTTCAGCTTTCTTTATAGGCTACTCCACTGCAGGGCATGTTATTTGCTAGTTATTATCTAAATTAGATTTGACTCACCACCAGGTCATAGGCTGGTTGTACTGTTATCAGGCCATGTATTAATCTCAGCATGTTGTCAGGCCTAAAGACCTGGCAAGTTGCAGAGGTTCTGATTACAATGCTGAGTCATGACCATACTCCAGAAGCCATGAATAGACATTTATACATGTCAGATGGTCTTCTTAAAATAAGATTATTTCAAGAAATAAGTTATTGAAGTAAATTACTAGTTGCTAATAACTTCTTGAAATAAGTTATTCAGGAAGTCAGTGCTCTTGAGTCACGTCCTGAAATCATAGATGGATACATGGCAGATTAGCCATTGAAATTGAGCATGGTATCCTAGGGATAATTCGTATGAGAGGAAATTAAGCTTCACAGAATGAGATTACTTGAAAGACACTATTATATATTAAAAGGAGCATGGTCTTTAGAATCAGATTTAAGCATCTTTTATTGTTTAAGTTGTATGACCTTGAGAAATTTACTTAACCTTTCTAAGCTTCAAATAACTCTTTGGTAATATTGGGATAATAATAATAGTAGCCACCAATGTTTGTAAGACTTACATGCGCTAATCCATGTTAAGCATTTGGCACAGAGTTTGATGCCTACTAACGACTAAATAAACTACAATCCCTATCATTATTCTTTACCAAGTTTACCAGGTCTTCTAGCTCCAGTCTCCTAGTCAATTCCTTTTCATGTAAGACCATATCAATTTATCATTTCACTTGTAAACAACATTTAAGTCTACTTTTCTATTTTTTCTTCTCAGGTTCTACTTTTCTATTTTTCCATTTTCTTTCTCCCAATCCCTTTTCTACACGCTTTGGATGATATTTTTAATACCTTAAACAATGTGAATGGAAAGTATCACATTTTATAACTTTTTTTAAACCTAAAGGCAACAGAAATTACATGTCCATTGTTTTTTTAATGTAGTTTTTAAAGAAGCCACTTTAGTTATATTGCAAAATTTCATTCATCATTTTCTAATAAATAATTATTTGTCTTAGCAAATTAGTCACTGCTTTTGCAATCAAATAAAACCAGAAACCTATGGTCATTTCGGATACTTTGGAAGAATCTTTTTTTTTGGCCAACATAGAGAAGCAATGCTTCTAAAAAACCATATTATTCATTATTAGCCTTGCAATGTTTTTCTGTCTCTTGCTTCTTTTTCCTTTCCTTTTGGTATGGATTGTATCAGCTGGGGGACCTTGTGCTAGTCATATCACTTCTCTAAGCACCAGTTTTACTGTTTGTAAATATGCAATACCAACGTTACATGCTTATAGATTTATTTTAAAAATTCAACAAATTCTTTATAAACTATAAAAAGCTAAACACATGTCTTATGCTCTTTTGGATAGATGCCTAATAATGCTATTGCTGGATCGAACTAGGTCGTGGAAACAACCCAAGTGCCCATCAATGCATGAGTGGATTGTTAAAATCTGGTATTTGTTCACAATGGAATATTACTCAATTTTAAGAAATGACAGTGAGTTAGCACCTCTTGTATTATCCTGGATTAAGCTTGAGCCCATTAT
>CAUYRT010017481.1:0-43766 GCA_963574885.1 Lepilemur ruficaudatus | reverse complement strand
CCTGGTCATCTCTCTGGGGTCTTTTTCTGCTTCTCTAGGGCATTTGTATCCTGTTTGTGCAGCAGCATCTTTCAATGGAAATAGAAGTAATTTTCTTCAAAGTTTACTATCTATTTTATCATTATTATTATTATTATTATTATTTGAGACAGAGTCTCACTCCCAGGCTGTAGAGTGCCGTGGCGTCAGCCTAGCTCACAGCAACCTCACACTCCTGGGCTCAAGCAATCCTTCTGCCTCAGCCTCCCAGGTAGCTGCAACTACAGGCATGTGCCACCATGCCCGGCTAATTTTTTCTATATATTTTTAGCTGGCCAATTAATTTGTTTCAATTTTTAATAGAGATGGGGTCTTACTTTTGCTCAGGCTGGTTTCGAACTCCTGTCCTTGAGGGATCCGCCCGCCTCGGCCTCCCAGAGTGCTAGGATTACAGGCGTGAGCCACCACTCCTGGCCACCTAAGATCTTTTTTTAAAGGTGTCTTAGCTTTAGTGCCTTTGATTGTGATAGGCAACACAGAAGGAAAATAAATACAGTTGGTATAGAAGATTATGAGTTGAATTCTGGGTAATTCTGAATTCGAATACATGCGAAACAAATGCTGTTGGTACTGTAGTTGCTTTCTGGAGCTCAGGAAAAAGGTCAGACTAGATATGAAGACTTGAGAGTCTTTGGCAACAGGTAGGTGTTAATTAAAGGCTTGAGTGTAGGTAAGTGGATCTCAAAGTGTGGTCTGAGGATTCATAGGGGTCCCTGAGGCTCTTTTAAGGTCAAAATGGTTTTTATAACAGTGCTAAGACAGTATTTGGCTTTTTTACTTTCATTGTCTCACAAGTTTACAGTGAAAATTTTCAGAGGCTGTATGATGTGATGATATCACTCTGATGATTCATGGATTGTATGCATATATTCTTCTAGTGTTATAAACACTAAAACAAAAAAATTTTTGTTTTAAATCCTAAAATAATAAACACTGATAGTTATAACACATAAATAAAGGCTATTTGGGGTCCTCAATAATTTTTAAGAGTTGTAAAGAGGTCCTGAGACCCAAAAGTTTGAAAACTGCTTTTAGAGATGAATTTACCCTGATAGTGTGTGTAGTGCTAGGAAATGTTAGCAGGTGAGATGGGTGCTCTAGAGAGAGTAGTAGCATGTTAAGGAGGTAGGTAGCTAGTGGGAAGAAAAACAAAAGAAAGTAAAAGGGGAATAGTGAGTAGAATTAAATGTTACAGAAGTCAATTAAGATGATGACTGTAAAAAGTGACTAAGAATTCGTCACTTAGGTTTAATTTTAGTAGATTAATAGGAGCAAGATGCCAGATTGTAATTGGTTAAGGAGAGATTGGAAAGTAAGGAAGGTAGTGACAGCAAATATTGACTGCTTTTAGCAGCCTCTTGACTGTGAAGGAAAGGAGACAGTATCTAGAATGAAATAGGCTTGACATATCATGTGTTAAGGAAAGGGTCATAGTAAAGCTATGATAGAGATAAGGAAAGTGCTTAAGAGAGAGAAAAAGATTGAGAAACAAAACCAAACACCTTTTCCTGGAGGAGGTATGAATGGGTAAAATACAGACCCTGGGCAGGCAGGGTTAATCATAGGACTAGGACATCTTTTCCTCTTAATTGGGGATAGGTAGATGCACAGCTTGGATGTCTGATAACCTTTCTCTTGTTTCACAGTGAAAATAGGTTATCAGCTAACAGGAAAGAACTGTGAGTGGGTTATAGATTTGAGGAGTGATAAAAATTTTATGAGAGGGACAGGGAAGAAAGTTTAACAGGGCCACTCATCTCTTATTTAAATATTTTAGAATACCTGAAGGTGTTAGAAATATGGTCATGTGCCTTATCTACTGGCTAAAAGCCCACATTATTTTATGAGGATTAGAGAAGGAGCCCATATTTCTTGACTAGTGTTTTCCGAATTTTAGAACCTGCCTCGGTCCACCTATTTTCAGTTCTTCTTGCAGAACCTTTCCTGCCTAAACTCAAATACCTTCTATCTTAGTCTATTTGATACCACCTTACTCTGTTTGCTGCTGCTATAATAGAATATCACAGAATGGGTAGTTTATAATGAACAGAAGTTTATTTGGCTTACAGTTCTGGAGGCTGGAAGTCCACGAGCATGGCATTGGCATCTGGTAAGCGTCATCCTGTGGTAGAAGAGGAAAGGTGGAAGCGAGTGCATGAAACAGGGAGAAAGAATTGGGGTACCTCATCCTTTTTGTCAGGAACCTTCTCCCTTAATAACTAACGCTCCACCATGATAATGACATTAATTCATTTATAAAGGTGGAGCTCTCATGACCTAAGCACCTCTTAAAGGCCCCACCTCTTAATACTGTTACAATGGGGGGAGTAAGTTTCCAATATGTAAACTTTGGGGGACACATTTAACCTATAGCACCTTCTTTTTGTACTTCTTCTAAATTCTCTACAGTTGCTGTCCCCACTTTTCCTTTAACCCAGGATGCTAAGATAAACTATGCATCTTCTAGCTCTGTGGTCTGCAACCCCTGGGCTTTGGGCCTGTACTGGTCAGTGGCCTGTTAGGAACACAGCAAGAGGTGAGCCGCAGGTGAGCGAGCAAAGCTTCATCTGTATTTACAGCCGCTTGCCATTGCTTGCGTCACCACCCGGGCTCCACCTCCTGTCAGATCAGCAGCAGCATTAGATTCTGCTTTATGGTGAGTTTTGTAATTATTTCATTATATATTACAATATAATAATAATAGAAATAAAGTGCACAATAAATGTAATGTGCTTGAATTATCCCAAAACCATCCCCCCACCCCTGTCCTTGAAAAAATTGTCTTCCATGAAACTGGTCCCTGGTGCCAAAAAGGTTGGGGACTGCTGTGCTCATTTGGAATTTGTAGTGACTATTAAAACCATAAGCACTTCTCCTCCCTGCCTCTCCTTTTAGACACACTAAGATATATTTCTCTTCTTTCCTTATTTCTTCCTGAGGTTGGATTATTTGTGGCTGAATATAAATATCATTGAATTACATCATCTTTCATAATTGATGTTAGAGAAGCACAGTTATGTCTATTTATACATGTGTGCTTACATATAACATACTCCATAATATTCATGTTTATAAAGCAGACATACAAGTCACATTGTTTGATTTTTGCCTGAATTTAATTTTAATATTCACCTTTTGTAATACTTCTGTAAACCTGACTCAGTGTTGAACAATTTGAAATATATCTCTAGAACCAAAGTTGTTTTTCTTCCCCCTTCTTCTTGGGTAATCATTAAATCTTAAGCTTTTATCTGCTGGTCTTGAATTACTGTTTATTTTCAGTTAAAGTATATTTTGGGATTTTGAGTTATTTAATATTAAGGATTTTAAGTTATGGATATATGGGAGCTGGGACAGTTGTTGCATCTACAGCATGTCCTGTTTTTACCTTGTTTTATATATGTATCTATCTCTACATTTTGATTCTTTTTGCCTCCTTGATAGTGTTCACCTTGAATGATTGTTCAGTGAACACTTAGGTAGCCTAGATTGATTGAAAGTTATGATTTTATTTGAAAATAGAGGTAATACTGGACTTAAGTTTTAGGCTTTAGATTTTTAGGTTTTAGATTGATTTTTTTTTAAAAAAAAAACTTCATTAAATTTTAATTTGTCTTTTTTATTTGTTATAACCTGGATAAATCTTTTTCTTTAATGTCCTAATTGAGCACCCAGCAAGAAAGAGAACTTAAAAAATGAATTTAATGATGGATAGGTTAAGTATCACTGAAAATTACGTTTTTATGTGTCTTCACCTTAAATAAATTACCTTGCTTTGACTTTATTCTGTTAAAATCTACCCAGCTTCTTAAGATGTTAGACACTTAGTGCCCTCATCAATTTTAAGAAATATTCTTTATACCCTGCTGCCTAAATTATTTTCTAAAATGTTTTAGCCTGCGAAATAATGTTTGTAGTGTTCTATTTGATGAGTTCCTCTGTCTTCTCTTTTGTTTATTCTCCTCCTGGTAGTGTTTTCTCACTTTGCTTCTTTACCAAAAATCTTACTTAGTACTTTTATGTCAATTGTTTTACTATGACATAGTATGCAACAATGTTGCTATATACGGTATAGGATATATACAATAACTTTGTTGCCTTGAAGGCAGGTACTCTTTGTATGCATGAGAAATATGGTGTATTTTGTAATAAATATATATAATTTTCTAAGTAGGGGAATGTTAAGTTAGTTTTCCTCTCTGTTGTTAAGATTAATAATAAAACATGAATTATTGGACTTAAAAGTTCCTGTGAAATACCTAAAATTACTTAGTAACTTTTCCTTTTATTTAAAAAGAGAAAAATATTTAATTTACCACTATCTGTTAAAAGACATACTTTTAGCGCCTGTATTCAGATAGAAATTAAAGTATCTGACACAAATATGTTGTATTAACAGAGTTCACAGCAAAGGAAGTAGGTCTTTGCTGCTTGAATATATACATGTTTAGTCTCTTGGAAGGAAAAGGAAAATGGAGGTCTAATACTGGTCTGTGCATCTTTTTCCATAAAGATGGAAGAATATATATAGAATATATATATCAAAATCATCTAGGAACTCTTTTCAAAGTATAAATACCCAGGCTCACTGTTTGGAAATTCTGATATACTCTATCTAGATAATCTCTTGAGTTTTTGTAGGTTATGAAATCTTGAAGTAATTCTTGAAATGATTCTGTAAACCATTTATTTAGCAAGCAAACAGCTGTTAATGCTACCCTTTATAAAAGTACATTGGGGAAAAAAAAAAGTACATTGAGAGCGGTTGGTTGGTGGTTTTTCAAGCAAGAAAGTTCTAAAGCTGATCAATGAAAACAAGATTGGAAGAGAAATGTGGTAGATTACCATAAGAATGAAGACATACTTTTAAAGTAGAACCTAGTATAGTGCTTGACCATAGTAGGTGCTCAACAAATAATTTGTTGAGTGAATAAATTTAACATCACGCTATCCATTTCCTGAACAGGCTGCTAGTCTTTCTCCAGCACACCCATCTCACCTGTCTCACCTGCTAACATTTCCTAGCATTACGCTATCAGGATAAGTTCATTTACAAAAGCAGTTTTCAAACATTTGGGTCTCAGGACCTCTCTACAACTCTTAAAAATTGTTGATGATCCCAAAGAGCTCTTACTTATGTAGGTTATAGCTATTAGTATTCACCATTTTAGGATTTAAAACAAAAAATTTTGTAACACTAGAATACACAAATACACAATCCATAAATCATCAGTGAGATGTCATCACATGTCATATAGCTTCTAGGAATGTTCACTGTAAACTGAGGAGAGAATGAAAGTAAAAAAGCATACTGTATGAGTAATTTATGTGCCAACTACAACTGATTCTTATGTATTCATCAAAGCAGGGTTTCTCAAGCTTAACATTGTGGATATTTTACCCTGGATATATTTTGAGGGGAGAGGGGATGCTGTCCTATGCAATGTGGGATGTTTAGCAGCATCTTGAAAGTTTTAGCATTTTACTTGTGGAATTGGATTGTATGTTCATAAATTTTACATCTCTAAATGTGGAAACAGAAGCTCAAAGAGGGTAATCAATTTGCTCATAGTCACACTGATAATAAGTTAACAGAGTCCAAAATCTGATTCCAAAGTATGTGTCTTATTTCAAAATGATGCCTGCAACAACTATTCTATACTCTCTCCATATAACTGAAGTGTAGTATATAACTTATTAGTTAGATAAATTACCTACCCCAATTAGTTTTAGGAAAAAAATGGTATTCTTTTTTTCAAAATATTTAGGTTTAAAATGATTTATAGTAATTATCAAATTTGCCAGTCTAAGAAATATTTAGGCTAACAGCACTGGACAAATGTTTAATACGATAAATGTTGGTTTTAGACTGGATTTTAAGGGCAGTCAGTACAAGTTGGCATTATTGAGAACTTGGTGTCAATATTTTATATTTTTAGTTTTAAAAATATTAGATGTATTTTTATGTTCTGTCAGCAGAACATAGTGAATGTTTTACTAATTTTCTTTAAGATTGTCATTTTTTAAAATGACTTGAGTAACCATGGCAACTCATTGGCCTCCTTGTAACCTAATTAGTTTTCTGCTGTATGTCATAAGTTTGGTCTTTAATCTTAATGGAAGATTATAAAGAACAATATTCTTAATTTTATGGATTCTGTAAAATGGAATATATAGGAAATACATTACTTATTCATTTATTATCAATCTAGATAGATTAGTTGACTGTTCCTAATCCTGATGATACATCAATATCACTTCTGGAGTTTTTTAAAAATAACGATTCGTCTGGTCTTATGCCAGAGATGGTTAAATTTGGACTGGGGAGATAGCAGCATGAGTTTTAAATAAAAGCTTTTAAATGATTGATGTATAGTCAACATTGAGAATCAATGCTAATAAATGTGTGATAGAACAACTTTTTAGGAATAAGACAAATCACTTTTTTCTGATTATAAATGTTTTATTGCTATAGAGAAAGTAGTAGCACCTTTTTTTACCTATCAGATAGATTTTAAAGGATTGGTAAGTGTTCTCATACAGTGTTAGTGAAAGCATAGATTGATACTGCCTATGAAAGTGCAATTTGGCATTATCTTTAAAAATTTAAATGCATATTCTGCGATAACAGCATTTACATTTAAAAGTATGCATCCCAGAGAAATAATTCTATGAGGACCTAGGAGTTGATGTTGAAAGGGATGTCTATAGGGGTATATGTTAATAGGCTACATAAATGGTAAGAAAATGGCAAACCAAAATCATTTGTCATCAATATTAAAAACTTAGTATGCTCCTTTTAAACATATGTGAATGCAAATTAAAATGGGTACAAGTGATAGGAGTTTAAGAAGTCAGAATGTGGCCAGGCATGGTGGCTCACGCCTGTAATGCTAGCACTCTGGGAGGCCGAGGTGGGAGGATCGCTCAAGGTTAGGACTTCGAGATCAGCCTGAGCAAGAGCGAGACCCCGTCTCCACTAAAAATAGAAAGAAATTAATTGGCCAACTAAAAATATATAGAGAAAATTAGCTGGGCATGGTGGCGCATGCCTGTAGTCCCAGCTACTCGGAGGCTGAGGCAGGAGGATGGCTTGAGCCCAGGAGTTTGAGGTTGCTGTGAGCTAGGCTGATGCCACGGCACTCTAGCACGGGCTACAGAGTGAGACTCTGTCTCAAAAAAAAAAAAAAAAAGAAGTCAGAATGTGAGGGATGTTAGGTAAGTAAGGTAGTTGTTAAAAATTGAAAGTAAGAGTAATTGTTTTGGTATTATGTTTCTTTTGAGTACTCATACGGTTGTGGATGCTGTATGTGTATAAAGAGAGTGACAATCCTTCAGGCTTTTAAAAATGTGAGCTGGCACACTTCAGATTTACCTGTAAGACAGCACATATTTTAGTTGAGTGGTTACCTAATTTCATCTTATTGGTATTCTACCATCTTTATTATTACATATTAATAACAAAAGCAATGCAGCAGAAAATAGACCAGACTGAAAATTATTGATGATTTGAATTTACTTAGAATGGCATGGAAATGCTTTAATTTGATGATAGGAGTCCAAAATGTTGCATACATAAACTTTTTATACTAAATATTGAAATCAGCATAACAGAGATCTTCTTTTATGGGTCAAAGGTTCAAGCAAATATTTCCAGATAATAGTTCTTGATATTAAAGTTTTGACCCTTGGTGGGGCACAGACAGACTGTGTGAATTTCACGTTGTGCTAGCTCAAAATCATCCTTGAGTTAAGATATACATATTTATCTAAGTACATAGGATATGAAGCAGCAAGGTAATTTTCACAATAGAAATTCAGTTTTATTACAGTACATTCTAACCTAATTTTTACAGTAAAAGCTTGGGAAAAAACAAAATATGTGTACATTTGACGTTCTTGAAAAGAATATCTATTTTACATTGGCTATTTTTGTAAGGATCCAGATTTTCCGTTCTAGTTCAGTGCTGTTTTGATATATGCCAAGTAAGGTTAACAAAGATATTTCTCCAGCATTTTCCTGTCTCACATCTAGTTCAACAAATTTTGCCTGGAAATGTGGATAAAAATTGAACCTTGTTTTTATCAGCTACAGACAAAAAGTTTTGTCATACTATTTGTTCAAATTATAGTAACCTTGAATTTGATACCTGAGTATGAATCATTGGAATAGCCAATGAATTGTCTTTTTGACATCAATCTTTGGCTGAGTGAATCTATCAGAAAAATTTATTCTGAAAAGTTTGAAGAGTGATTATTTTTTTAAGGATATTATTTAATATTAGGGTAATTTTTCTTTTTTTAAAGTATTTTCTTGTTTAATAGAAATTAGATATATCTGTGTCTATTAATTAATAATTTTGTTAGGGATGATGATATTTTACTTTTATTGTTGTCTGTTTAGTCAGGCCTGGTGAACTCTAGCTAAAGTAGAGTGAAGAATAAGCTTTAATATTCACTTTCTCCTTTTTTGCTAATGTTATAATGGTATCTTTTCATATACTGTTAAAATTTTCTGTAATGCATTTCTGCTGATAATTTTAAATCTCTCTCTAGTTTGAGGCTTGTAGAAGTGGTTGTGTGTTTTCGTTGAATAATTTTTTTTGTCCATCATTCAGTGACAGTGTTAAGATTCTTGTTTTCTTATATTTGGCTTATTTGCATTGAAGAAAGACACATATTTTTATTAAGATAAACCAAGAAGCCACATGATTAGATAGATACAAAAACCTTGTTTAATAATCACTGACCTGAGTTCCAAATAAAATTGGGAGCATTAGTTAATTATATCACTATCATCTCTTAAGTCCTTTAAATTGTCTTTGTGTTTTTTGAACAGACTTTCAACTGCTAGAAAATAACTGTATAAATTGACACTAATATCTTAGAATATTTAAATGCCAGAGTAGTTATTCAGGTTTTGGTGTGATTACAAGTCTAATTTACACAGCTAAATTGATTTAAAGAGTACCAGTTTCGCCTTTCTTCATTTTCTTCTAACCACTGTTCCATTGTATGTTCTTTGGCCTTTTATAATTAATTATTCTTTCCATCTTCACTATAAAACCAAATTCTGTTATTTTGCCTTCCATATTAATTCTTATTGTCTATTTATAGTGGGATAGTTGAGAAAAAATAAAGAAAAAAAGAAATGACAACATATAATTAGCAAGAGCAGTAACAAGCTTAAAAATGTCTATATAAAATATTTGATATGTGCAAATTTTCTACTTTATGCAAATACATAGGTGGCCTGGTTGATGTCCTTTGGATTTGCTCAAGGAAGTCATTAGTCACGATCAATCAGGAGTTTTTCAAACCTTTTTTATGCCACCAAACTATTTCTTCAAAGGGGATCTCATATAGAATCCCAATATTAAAATAAGAGATGCCATGGTTGCAGAGACAGGTATGGGTTGTGTAAGATGTGTCTCTGGTAGACTAGAGCCTTAGCTCACCACTCACTTTTTCCTTCCCTTTCCCCTCCCTTTTAATAATTTCTGGGCACAACCTCTTCTACCCGAAGATATTTCTGGAATATACTTTGAAGATCGCTGGTATTATTCTGAACTTTCTGTCAGTGATGAGCTATCTTAGACATTAAATATTTGATGAGTTTCTGCCTATCTGTTTCTCCTCACCCCCTGCCCCAGGTTCTAAATCCCCAAATAGGTTTGTATACAAATGAGTGACTCAGGAGAATTGGCAGCAGTAGGCTTTGTTAAGGGTTTTGTTTTGTTTCTAATATAGGTGTTGTGAAGATATTTAAATTCAAACCTAAAAAACTATTTAGTGCACATTTGCCTGAGGGTTGGTGATGAGGCCTAGACGGCAGGTTCAATGACTTGTAGTCTAGACTATAGTTGACCTTAAAGAGAAAATATCATCTGTTTGGTAAGCCCTGCAAGTTATTTGTAAGCTATTAGAGCAGAAGCTGCTAATCACTTAACATGTAACACACGATGGAAGTTCTGAAACATACAAGCGCATGGATATTTGAAGTGGTAGCAGGGTAGCCATTCAAATAAGACAACTGACTGGGTACTCACTGACATTTATTGATTACTCACTATATTGCAGATGCTGTACTAAGTATGTTTCTGGTATGTTTCTCATTTAATCCTCACAGTCCTCCTATGCCTATATTATCATGTTTTTACATTGATGAGAAAATGGATTCTTGGGTTAAATAACATGCCAAAGGTTATAGTAAATAACGGACCCAGTGTTTCGTTCTTGGTCTGTTCCTTCAGAAACCCATGGTACTTGCTTTTTAGGAAATTATGGTTCATTTGTGCTGACAAAATAACCCTAAGTGTGTCCACATAGTCTATGAGATGAACAAAATTAAAGGTCAGCACCAGCACATCAGGACATGGGTGAAAAAATTAAGGTCCATAGGAAAGGACAAAAGGTGTGCATATGATGGAAACATTCACTTTATAGGCTAATTTAAATACATCTAGGTTTCCCATTCTCATCTTTTACTTTGTTAAACAGTTTTTCAATTTTTTATTACCTATTTCCAAGTTCTTACCTATATATTACGGTCTTAAAATTAATTTTATCCTATCATCCTTTTTCTTTTTCTTCTTCAAATTCTTCTTGGTTTATAGGCAGTACACCTGTTGCCTTTTCATTTTTATTGTAATCATAATGCATTTGTTTGATTTTTTGTTTCTTTAAATGAAATGATATTTTCCTCATAGGGCTGTCCCACATTCCCATAGTGGTAAATTTTACTTCCGAGGAAAATGTCTTTAAAAAATAAAACAAAAACCCATAAATATCACAAAGTATATATCCAGTGAAGTATTTAATGAATGTTATTGCTAATAAGTTTTAAGAATTTGTACATGTATTGTATCTATCTCATCCCTCTTTTGGAGATAGCCAGTACTTGTTAGCATTTTAATGGTTCTGAGAAGCTTTGCCGTAAAAATATCTAACTATATTTATCTCAGTTGAACTGCCTCTTTATTACCCCCACTTAAAATGTAGCTTTCCCAACCTATCATTGAACCAGTGTTTCTTGGAAAATACTTTAGAAAATGATACAAACCATTTAGAACATTACACTTCCTTTAGTTTTTTAGCTAAAAAATACAGTTTCAAATATAACTGTTTCAGAATTATATTAAATAATATTTTGTGTGGGGTTTTTTTTTTTTTTTTGCTTATTCAAAAGTAGCTAATTAAGATTTAAGATGACATTCAAATGGGATCCTGCCATGCTGAAAAATTAGCATAAACCTTAAACTATTCTGAAAAATTATGTTTTCTTGACCTTAAATTACATATATTTTATAGATTAAGTTAGGAAGGATACAAATAAATTATTATTTGGAGATCTTTTGTTTTAAGATAGATTTAAACTTTATAAAAATGTGAACTTAGAATTCTTAATTTGGTGATTTTTAGTTCTAGAAATACAGAATATTGGTTATTGTTTGAGTTTGGTAATTTTGACAATGAAACTAAACTAACAAACTATGTACCCTAAATTACTGGTACATCAGTTTACCTTCCAAGTAGATGGCTTTCTTTAAGATCTTGAAAACATAAAAGCAATTTATTGGACATACTGAATTTTATTTACAAACAGTAAAATTTTAAAATATTTTTGTATAATTCGTTTAGTTGATGTAGGGCATATAGCATAGCACATGGAGAAAAAATAAAGAGCATGTGAGTCTTGAAATTATATAGAACCGAATTTGGTTTGAATCCTGGCTCTACCACTAAACCTTGAGTAAGTTATTTAATATTCATTCATTTATTTATCAAATAATATGCTAGGCACAGAATGGGAAGGTAAAATGGGGAGAAGATATAACACCTGTTTTTAAAGAATTCAGAGACTGGTAATGTTCAGTCCAACTTCTCCAAATTTGTTA
Organism: Lepilemur ruficaudatus; assembly: GCA_963574885.1. Lineage (NCBI taxonomy): Eukaryota > Metazoa > Chordata > Mammalia > Primates > Lepilemuridae > Lepilemur > Lepilemur ruficaudatus. Next base: position 31,830 of record CAUYRT010017481.1, on the reverse strand, counting down.
TTTTGTTGGCAGAATGGAGGTAAGAGAAGTTTAAAGGCCCAAGATGATACTTAGAGGAACAGCATATGCTCAATAAGAATTAGGTCATTTATTGTCATTCATACTGTTTAATCATAGAACTACTCAGAGACATAAAAATATGGATTAAATCCCTTCCTTGTTTGGGGACCACAGTGCCTTAAGAAATTTATTTTAAGTTGTCTAATGTGATTCATTATTTAGTCAGATATTCATGGAGTTCCTCTTAAGTTCAGGAATTATTCTGGCACCAGAAGTACTTAAATTAGGCCTTCCAAAATGCCATTGCCTTTTGCTTTTGCTCTTGGCTTAAATTTTTGACTAAGCACGACAGTAGTAGTTTTTATTCCACAAAAATTATTTGTGTTAGCCTAATGAAGATTTTTGCTGTCTGCTAGAGGAACAGACCTATAATTTGGGACCAAAGCCATTATCTAGAGCAGGAGTCTCCAAACTTTTTCTCTAAAGGGCCAGATATTTTAGACTCTATGGGTCATACTGACTGTTGCAACTACTGAACTCTACTGTTGTAATGTGAAAGCAGCTATAGACAATACGTAAATGAACAAATGGCTGTGTTCCAAAAAAACTTTATTATAGATACTGAAATTTGAATTTCTTATAATTATCACATAATAATATATTCTTTTTGTTTTGAATTTTAAAATTTCAGACATTTAAAAATGTAAAAGCTGTGGTTAGGTGATACAAAACAGGTGGCCAAACAGATTTGGCTCATGGGCCTTAGTTTGCTGACACCCAATCTAGGGCATAACGTATGAATTTGCTGTGATTGTTGTATAGTGATTGTCAGGCATTTAGGTGAACGGTCTTTTTTAGTAGGATCAGGGTTTGTGTTCTATCCCTTTTTTCTCATCAAAATTTAGGATGCTTTTGTTTTGTTTTTTGAGACAGCGTCTCACATTGTTGCCTGGGCTAGAATGCAGTGGCATCATCATAGCTCACGGGGAGCTCAAGCAGTCCTCCTGCCTCAGCCTCCTAAGTAGCTGGGACTATAGGCGTGTGCCTCTATGCCGGCTAATTTTTGTATTTTTTGTAGAGATGGGATCTCGCTCTTGCTCAGGCTGGTCTTAAACTCCTGGCCTCAAGTGATCTTCCCGTCTTTGCCTTGAGAATGCAAGGATTATAGGCATAAGCCATCTCACCCGGCCCAAAGTTTAGTTTTATACTCTATGTTTGAGTAGCAGAAAACTAGTAAGAAAAACTTAACTTGATTTTTTTTGGCGAGGGGGGTCCTATCCAGTTAAGAATTTGAAGGACATCTTGTAAAGTTTAATTACTCCCAGATTTCTCATCCACTTCAAGTCAGATTCTGAAAATGCAGAATTTCAGGTAATATGTACAGGGTGTTCTATACTTGGAATTTTAAAAATTTATACAATAGAAAATTTTGTTTTTAAAATAAATTGTATGTAAATAACTGTACATTTATATCTTGTGAGTACTATTTAGTACTATTTGGCCTTGAAAAGAAAATTTTTTATATTAACTAGAATTTTGTATATTAAAACTATAATTTAAAAATCTGTCATCTTGCTTTCCGTAGACACCAGAGAAGAAACAATCGGAATCATCCAGGGGAAGAAAGAGAAAAGCAGAAAACCAGAATGAAAGTAGTCAGGGTAAGCAAACAGTATCTTCCTTCAGAGCCCAGGAGACATTTACAATGAATTTTTCTGATTTTTTAACCAATTAATATTCTGGTTGTTAAATGATAATATGAAATTGCAATCTTTCTATACACATAGGTAGTTAGTATATGATTACTGTTTTTAGGCATTTGGACATTTCTCTCAATTTTTTATTTGGGTCCTAGAAAGACTAACATCATATCCAAATCTGAGAAGCATCATTTTTCATTTTTCTTTCTTTATATGAATTGTGGTATTGAAATGGCTTCTTGTTTTTGAATAAAAACTTTAAATCTCACTTTAAAAGAAGTACCCAAACTTCTCCATTTTTTTTAAAAGGCCTATATAAAAATGAGAGAGACTCTAATTAAAGCACCATCTTTTTCTTTCCATACTTATTCTTCATCCTTTCTGGCATACTACTCTTTTGTGATATGGGCTAAGAAAATTATTTTCATTAAGCTATAAAATCTCTCATAATGAACAGCAAAATAGTACTTTAATTTGGGCACTCAAAATTAAAGACAAATTGGGCTCTTAAAACATGTATATTGATGATTTTATACAAAATGTTATAGGTATTGAAGTCAATCTTTAGCCATAAGATCTAGGGCCATGGCTTACTGGTTTTTATATGGCACTGGAATCAAGGAATGTAAGTGTCTTTGTGAAAGAAAGGGGTTAAGTCATTTTAGGACCTTTTCTCTAGGTATATAGTACTTTGTCTCTTGATTTGCACTGAGCTGCTTTTTGGTCTTAATACAGTTCCCCCAAGTTGTGATTAATGGACTTGGAGCTTTACTTATTATATAAAGATACATTAATTGCTATAGTTTCAACTGCAGATAAACTCAAGGAAGCCTGTAAATAGGATAGGCTTTTGGGTTGGTTGATCCAACCTGTCTTAAATACTCATGTTTTCTTCTTTGTTTGTGGTGTGCCATCCACAAAATTGTCTGATTTTCTTCTGGTTTTAGGATGGTTACCTAAATTGGATTTACTCATTTCAGCTTCCCTAAATTGTTTTAGAGAGAGGGACTGTCTTTCTGTTCCCCCCCAACCCCCCCACTTCTTTGGGGTAAGCTTCTTCAAGCCCAAAGCAAACCTCTCCTATCATCTTATGGTCCAGATTGGGTTACATGTCCATTTCAAAACCAGTTATGTCCAACAGAGTTACTATTGCCCTTACAAAAATCAGGCCCATCTTCGGAATTGAAAATGGGGTAAAGGTCCCCTTAAAAATACAGTGAATTGTAGCAGCACAATTCACAATTGCAAAGATGTGGAAACAACCCAAGTGCCCATCAATACATGAGTGGATTAATAAAGTGTGGTATATGTGTACCATGAAGTTCTATCAGCCAAAAAACAGTGGTGATGTAGCACCTCTTATATTACTCTGGATGGAGCTGGAACCCATTCTACTAAATGAAGTATCCCAAGAATGGAAAAACAAGCACCACATGTACTCACAATCAAATTGGTATTAACTGATCAACACTTAAATGCACATATAGTAATAACATTCATCAGGTGTCAGACAGATGGGAGGGGGAGCAGAGGATGGGTATATACACACCTAATGGGTGCAGTAACCACCATCTCGGGGATGGACATACTTGAAGCTCTGACTCAGGTGGGGCAAGGGCAATATACGTAACCTAAACATTTGTATCCCCATAATATGCTTAAAAAAAAAAATTAAAAAAAACATACAGGCTGTGTGGAGAAGGGATGATACCTGAACAATATTGGATTTCTGGTAAGGAGGGAAAGGGAACTGAGAGTGGGGGCTGTCTAGCTTGCTCTGAAGTTACAGGTGCTATATCAGGGGTGGGATGGGGGTAGGTGTTAACACAACAAAATTAGAGTTTAGTTAGGGAAAAAGAATTGGGGAAATAGCTTCTGGGTAGGCAGCCAAAAACATCTCTGCTTCACTAAAAGATAGCACTTCTTCAGAATCTGCAGGGAAATTATTATAGACAGAAGGGAAGTTCCTTGGTTATAAAACCTTTATAATCTTCTCTGATCTCTAAATCTGTACAAAACCATTTTCAAAATTTTTAGGTAGCATTTATAGTCCTGAGTACTTGTTTGGGTTTTAAAAAAAATCCTCCTCCCTTATTCCAAGAATAATTTAAAATGTTGAACTTTTAAGTGTATTGTTTGTTCATCTCAGTAGTTCCTCACATATAGTAACCACTTAAGAAATACTTGTTGAATAAAAATAAATGCATGAATATAAGTCAGTATTGAATGGATAAAGTATGTATGTCTATATTACACAAAGCTTTTGACTCCATGATATTATTAGTTTTTCTATTATAACTTGAAGAAGTCATTTATTCTGTATAGTTGTAATCAAGGATGATTGTCTTTCCCTCAGAAAACATCTCTATACACTGTTAGCAGGTTCTTAATTTAGTGTTTAAAAAACTGCATCAGGCCAGGTGTGGTGGCTCATTCCTGTAATCCTAGCACTCTGGGAGGCCAAGGCAGGAGGATCCCTCAAGCCCAGTTTGAGGGTTGAGGTTGAGTTTGAGGTTGCTATGAGTTAGGCTGACACCACAGTACTCTAGCCTGGGAAACAGAGTCTCACTCTGTCTCAAAAAAATAAAAAAATGCATCAGAGTCCATCTGAGAGCAAAATGTTTAATTAAAGAACAACATGATCTGTAATGACCTAGTTCACTCCATCAGTATGGTCATATAAAAACAATATTTGAAATATAGCTTATTAAAATGTATCATTAATTTGGAAATGCTTTTTAGGAAATCAAAACACATTTTACAAAATAACATTCCTAGTGAAGCATGTTATTGTGAGTTTGACAGGGATCATGTTATGGTTTGTATTAATCAAAGCTTTACAGGTAAGAAGTAGTGTTTGAGTTACGTAGTTGCCATTTGTCTTTTCTTTTTTATTTATTGTTTGCCTTTTCTGAAATTAGTAGTTACTAAGCAATATTAATAATACAGTTTTAAAATAGTAGATCCATAACGTTACTTATCTGATACTCCAATAATTGGGACTTTTAAAAATTGGCATGTTTTTCTTGAAATGTCATTTGATTTTTCAATTTCTGAAACTGGTACCTGATCTTCTGAGGATTCTTAATATTTTTTTGATGTTTATCACTACCCTACTAACATATCATATGCTTTTTATATTTTAGGAAAAAGTATTGGGGGACGTGGCCACAAAATTAGTGACTATTTTGAAGTAAGTCCACTGAAAATTATCTCCAGTTCCTAATTCAATATAATTCTGCTGTGAGCTACAAATAATTTCTCTGAAGCACAAGGTCATCTTTTGATTATCTGCTTGATTAGAGCAGGGCTTTCGTACTATGCTGTATCCTTTATTCCTGGGAACCTTAAAATTTACCTTTACATTGGTATAGCACATCATAAATTTCAAAGTACTTCCTGACATATTTGTTTATAACAACCTAAGATAAGCAAAGTAGGTATTAGTGTTTCTGTTTTACAGACAAAGTACCAGAAATATGAAGTAGCCTACCTAAAGTCAACTTTTAAATGGAAGAGTAAAGAATGGAACTTAAAGTCTACCAGCTCTCTAGTTCAAAATTCTTTCTACTATCAATACAGGCTTTATCACACCTCAGCAACATTTGAGCCCTGTGGATGGGGATTAAATAATTGATAAAGATGTGAATCTAAGAATCCCTGAAAACAGTAAAGAGTGGTAAATTTAGATTCTCACCCAAGAGTAACGTTCAGGAGTGTTTCCTTGCTTCTATATAGAAACACTTTTGGCTACCAGTTTTGCATTAGAAAACATGAATGTGATTTTTAAAACGACATAAAACATAATCTACTCAATTGAAAAATATTTGCTTGAGATTGAAACCAGAATTGGCTGAATAGCAAAAGGGTTGAATTTTAAAACAATTTTTTAAATCCTCCATTGCTTTTTTTCTTGGATAAAGTTTTCTAAGGTAAAATTGCTGACCACTAGATACCTAATGTTCTTTAGTTGAGGTCAGTCACTCGCTGTTAATATCATTAAGAACCTTTGCCAAAGGTAGGATCAATTTGAATAGACAAATATCTCTTGAATGCTTACTATGTGCTGGGTGTTATGCTAGGGACTCTATAGATAAAATAAATGAGGCAAAATCTCTAGGTTGTGGGAAGTTTTTAAATGAACATGCTAGGAAGACTACATCACTGCTGTTGGTGTCAAAGTTAATTAAACAAAAAATGATGAAGTGGACAATAAACTATACCCCCTGAAGAAGACAGTAGCAGCAAATTGTTTTCTTTTCCCATCCTTAGTAGGAACATGAGATAGGAGAAAAGGTATCTATGGAACAGATTAGTTGGCTTCTCTTCATATGCAGCTAAATCATGCATTTTGTAAGAAATAATTGATTTTTTAAAGATTTTGTCCTGTTAGAGGGAAGGGAATTATTCTGTATAACTCTTTCATACAGTGCTGTGAACATTTGAATATTTAACAGATCTTGAGAGTGAAGATTCTGTTTAAGATAGTTGTTTATGTTCACAAATATCTATGTGTAAACATTTTTAAGTTTTTTAGGATTGGAGACCATATTGGCTCAAGAAACATGTATAGGGAAATTGTTCTAAGATTTGGGAGAAAAACAAAGTTTATTTTGGGGAATTTATTTGTCTTTGAGTCAGCCACAGTAACAAATTATAGTCAGAATGCAATATAATAAGGATCTTTATAAAATGTAGCCTCATCATGTTTTTGTGATCAGTACTCTTATTATTGATATGTTTTAGGACTTGGCTGTAACTGAACTTAGTTTTGCTTTTTCTGGAACCATTTAAATGACTATTTGATTTAATTTAAAATAAGATATTTAAATTCTTAATGCCATGTCTAATATAACACCTATCTAAGCCCGCTTTAATAAATAATGATGTTTCCTTTTTCTTTTTCTCAGTACCAAGGTGGAAATGGCTCAAGTCCAGTAAGAGGCATACCTCCTGCAATCCGTTCTCCTCAAAATTCACATTCACATTCCACTCCTTCTTCATCTGTAAGTTTTTATTAATATCTTTCAGGTTTTTCGTGCATATTCTTTGGGAGATTATATACATTGAATAACTTTTATACCTTCTTTAGTGAGAATTTCTATATCCAATTAGTGTTTATCTTTAAAAAAAAATCATTTCTGTGAGATGAGTTGAATCCTTTTTAATTTGACACTGTTAGAACTTTATTTCTGAAAGTGAGCTTCTTAAAGATTTTCTGAATTAATTATATCTAACAATCACTATTTTTGCAAAAGAAGGCTGTTGCTCCTGTGGGGCTAACATGAATACTATTGTATCAGTCCTAATGCAGTTATTGATTCGTGATTTCTAACTTTCTTACCAATTACATTTCTTAAGCACTAAAATAACACAATTTTTTTTCTGGGAATCCTTAAGAAAAAGGCAGGCTGTGTAGTTCAGCATAGTAGAAGAATCTTGGACCTAAAAATTATCTTATAAAGTTTTGGTTTGTTTCTAACATTTTAAGATCTTTTATATGGATTGCTTTGCATATAAACAATGGATTCATTTTTAAATTTACTTTCATTGTGTGCAAGTTCAATATTTAACCAGAAAAACAATACTGGTTTTCAGTAATTTACAGATGAATTAAAGATTTTTAAAAATTAGAATTGCACTTTATTCAAGCACCCTGTTTTCATTTCTTTTGTCCCCTTCCAGACCTTGTCTGTAGACACATTTGGTTGTGTCTTACTTGTTCTGTACCTTCAGGCACATCATGTCTCTGTTGGCATATACAAAGTAAGGCATAGGATCCGATAGTAATTTTAGCCAAAGAGTTGTAGTGATAGCATTTTGCATTGTTGTTGCATTCTGCTGCTTTTAATTAGTCTATTTTTAAACTAGTGATCAGATAAGCAATGAAATTCATCAGTAAATTGTTATTAAACTACATACGGGCATGCATTATTGTCCCTAGTACTAAGATTCTGTATTAATGTCTTTTTTATTTTTACTTTTTGAACTATCATGATTGGTTTTTGATATTTTTGTTTCAAAATAATTTAGCCTTATTTTGTTTAACAGTGTGAAAGCTTTAAGATTTATTTTAATGGCACTAGAATGCAAACTCCATGAGGAGCAGGGAATATATGATTGTATCTCTCACTGTGCTTTATGTAGGAGGTGCTCCAATGAATGCTTGTTGAATAAATGGTGATTAAAAGTTTCTAAAAGTCAATTATATTTCAATTCAGGTATTATCCAGATAGAAACTTCTTCAGAAGTGTTAATTAATTGTTGCTAAGTAGAAATCTACGTTTTTTTTCTTGCTAATGTAAAAATTTTAATATACTTTTTTAGGTTCGACCGAATAGCCCTTCTCCTACTGCATTAGCTTTTGGGGACCACCCTATTGTACAACCAAAGCAATTATCTTTTAAAATTACTCAGGTAAATATTAATTAAAATTTTTTTCTGTGACTTCTAAGAAAACCACTGTCCAACTTTGGTTGGACAACTTAGTTGTTCAATTAACAACTAAGATGTCTATTGTTTATCTTAGGTATAAAGCAAAATTATACATAAAGAAAGCTAACTTAAAAAAAACCCCAGAATTTGTAGGGAGGGGTGAGCAACTGAAACACCCAATTTACTGTCAGCTTGTCCTTTGTTACACACTGGTAAATATTTAGATGTTTTAAGCAAGTCAAATAATCAGAACTTAATATCCAAGTATATATAATTGATGTCTTTGTGAGGCTGCTATATTTGTTATAAGTGGACATTAAAGTAATTCATTTGAGTATCTGTATTTATGAATGTGTATATATGTGCTACAAATTAGATAATTTGAAAATTGAATTTGGATATCTTTTAAACTTATTTACTTTCATGAATTTTGAGTACTAAGTTTTCATTTTAATTTTTTACATGTGATAGCTTCTGGGTGTCATTTTTTCTCAAACTGGAATAGATCCTGTTGCTTGACCAACTCAACTTGCCAGTTTATTTCCATTAAACTTTTTTTGTGGGGTCATGTCCAAACTGTTATGCATGTACCAAAACTTCTTTTCTTTGGATGATTCTGAGGCTAAGATTACAAAGTCACTGAGCAGCTCATGACGGTTTTGATGCGTGAGATGTTGGTGAAAGAACACAAAATTTCTGTTAGATGAGGAATAATTTCAAGGGATCTGTTGTACATCATGTTGACTACAGTTAATAACAACATGTTTACATATATATATGTGAAAATTGCTAAGAGTAGATTTTAAATGTTCACACCACAAAAAAGGATAGGTATGTGTTAAATAGCTTGATTTAGCCATGCCACAATGTGTATATATCTCAAAACATCATGCTGTACACCATAAATATATACACTTTTTACTTGTCAATTTAAAAATAATTTTTAAAAGGTTTAGCAAAGTTCAAAGATCAACTAGAGTGATATATAGCACAGAGCAGTGGATATATTAAATTTCAATGAGAAACATCAATATTCTAAATAACCTCTTTAAATATTGGCAAGTTTGTAGCATTTATAATTCTTAGATATACTTTTAAAATGTACTTTTAAAACTGCACTGAGAGTTTTTGAATACGCTTTACATATACATACAAATGTACATAGATAGTTTCTTTGCTTTTTGAAGTCTGAGTAAAATCTAGTTTTATGTTTACATGCAACAACATATATAATGGAGATAATAAAATAATTTTCTTTCATTTAGACTGATCTCACAATGCTGAAATTAGCAGCATTAGAAAGTAATAAAAACCAGGACCTGGAAAAGAAGGAAGGTCGTATAGATGATTTGCTCAGGGTAAGTAATAACTCACAGATGAAAAAAATTGAATAAGTTATTTGCCAACAGTGAAACTGTTGAAAAAATAATTACCATTGTAAAAAAAAATTCTGTAGTTGGAAAACAGTAAGCTTTTTTCTGTTAGTGTAAGTACATAATTGAAAATACCAACTTTATACTGAAAATATTTTATTAGATCTTTAAATGTAAATTTAGAAACAGTTGGCAAAACTAGAAGGAAGTTTATAAAATTTATTTTTATATGACCAGCTACCATAAGAGCCATTTCATGTTAGTTTAAAGTTAATTGATTTTGTTATACACCTGACATCTGATACTATAAAGGACAAAGTAACTGCTACAATTCTATGAGACTTTTAAAGGAAACTTTGCTAAAGAATACATCCAGAAGTATGATTATAATGTGAGTAAGGCATAAAGCAATAGTTCTTACCCCTTGATGCTCCTTAGAATCATCAGATAGAAAGGGCGGAAGTGCTAATGCCTGAACACTGAGGGGTTCTGATCAAGTTGATATGATGTAGGTCTTGGGCATTGGTAATTTTAAAAGCTCCTCCCCATGATTCTAATTTAAGCCAACATTAAGAACCCTGATGCAGAAACTCGGTAAAACCAACACCTGTGATCCTGCCAGACTTAACCAGTACCTTTGAAACATCCAATGTGTCTTTTCTGATCCCATCCCATTTACTCTTTCATATCCCTTTACCTTTAACCACTATTCTATTATCATTCCTTAATGTTTCTATTAATTATGTTTATACATTCTTAACAACATATTGTTTAGTTTGTTTCTGAACTTTATTTAAGTGAAATATCCTGTGCAGACCCTTTTGCCTTGCTTGTTTTTACTGAACATTACATGTGAGAGTCACCCACATTGATGAGAATAACTATAGTTAGTTCATTTCACTGCTAAGCAGTAAGACATTATATGAATATAAGAACATTCTTGTACATGTCTTCTAGGGCAAAGATAAAATAATTTCTCTATGGTATATGCTTAGGAAAGACATGGCCAAAGTACAGGGCATGGACATCTTTCACTTTATGGTACCAAATTTCTCCCAAAGTGTTTGGATCAGTTTATATTCTCAACAGCAGTGGGCCAGAAAAAAATCCTATCACTCATCTTCCTTGTTGGGGCTTGGTATAATAAGATTTTCTTTAAAAAAAAATTTTTTTTTTGGCTGATCTAATGGATATAATACAGTGTTTTGTGTTTTATTATACATTCCCTATTTACTAATTGGTTGTGAGCATGTTTTAAAATATTTATTAACTGTTTGTGTTCCTTCTGTGAAATAACTGTGTTTTTCCCCCTTTTGCTTATTGGATTGTTTGTTTTTTTCTTATTGATACCATCATTAGTTATATATCTTGATTTACTCCCAGTTTGTGAGTTGTCTTTTAATTTCTTCATGCTGTCTTTTGATGATTAGATACATTTTTAATTTTTATATGATTAATTATATATTTTTGTTTATAGTTTGTTTTGCTTATACTAAATTGTTAGCAAAGATATGTCAAAAGGATTAATTCTTTTTTTTTCTTTTTTGTAAAAGAATTAATTCTTTTTAACTCTAAGATTATAAAAATGTTCTTCTATATATTCTGTTAAAAGTTTTATAGTCTGATTGTTAATCTCATTGGAATTGGTTTTTTGGTGTGATGTGAAGTAGGATTTCGTTTTAATTTCTTTCTGTATGGATAACGAGTTGTCTAGCCCTGTTTAATTAACAGTTCATTCTTACATTGCCGATTCCATCATAAAATCTTGTTTCCGTTTACAACTGGATCTATTTCCTTGTTTTGTATCATGTTCTATTGTTCTATTTATGTGTCTCTGCACTGGTGCTGCAGCATCTTTTTTTTTTTTTTTTTGAGACAGGGTCTCACTGTGTTGCCTGGGCTAGAGTGCCGTGGCGTCAGCCTGGCTCACAAAAACCTCAAACTCCTGGGCTCAAGCGTCCTTCTGCCTCAGCCTCCCGAGTAGCTGGGACTACAGGCATGTGCCACCATGCCCGGCTAATTTTTTTCTATATGTATTTAGTTGTCCAATTAATTTCTTTCTATTATTAGTAGAGACGGGGGTCTCGCTCTTGCTCAGGCTGGTCTCGAACTCCTGACCTTGAGCAATCCGCTCACCTCCCAGAGTGCTAGGATTACAGGTGTGAGCCACCGCGCCCCGCCTGCTGCATCTTTTTATCATTTAGCAATTGCCTTTGGCCGTTAGTAGCAGAGAACATAAACAGCAGTACTTTAAATGAGATGAGTGTTTATTTTTGAAGAGAACAGAAGAGGGCAGCCCAGGCATGATTGCTCCACAGTGTCACAGGTGCCGTTGGTGCCTTCAGTTTTCCCTATGTCCTCATCCTTAATTCATGGCTTCCATCTTAAAGGTCACATCAAGATCCATTGTATCTGTTTGAATCACGATTACAGTGTCTGTGTTCTAAGCAGAAAACAGGAGGAAGAGGGGAAGAAGAAAAATCACAGTAATTGTGTATGCAGCCTTCTTGAATATCCCACTGAACAACTGCTCATATCTCTCATTGATCATCCTTACGGTTGCCAGGGAAACAAGGAAATATAGTCTTTTAGTTAGGCACATATCAATCCAGAATAAAACATGGAATTTCCGTTATTAAGGAAAAAGGGGATTTGGGTGATCATAATTACTGTAGCTTTACATTAAGTTGTGATATATAGTTGGACAAGTATCCTCTCCTTCATTTTGCCTATTTTTGGCTCTTTGCAGTCGTAGAGAAATTTTGGAGTCAGTTTTCCAAGTTACACACGTACATACCATGCATACACAGTTTGGGCTTCTGTTTGAATTGCACTTAATGATGAGAGTCTGTTGATGCTAAATTCTATTTCCTCTTCCTTGAAAAACAGTTTTATTGAATATATCGTTTTAGATTGATAGTTGTTTTCTCCTAGCACTTTCAAGATATTATGCCCTTGTCTTTTGGCTTCTGCCATGATTGGCCAAGACCTATGAGTCTCAAAGTATAATCTTAGAGCAGAAACATCGGTATTACTGGAGAACTTACTAGGAATGGAAATTTTCAGGCCTTTCCGAGACATACTGACTTGGAAACTCTGGGAATGGGCCCCAGCAATCTGAGTTCTACCAAGCCCTCCCGGTTATTCTCTTGCCACTATACTAGACTAATTCTGAGGTTAGAGAGAGGCCTCTTCCCTGAGCAAAGTGAACACGATTGATATCCTGTTGCCTAGGAAGAATGATGGGGATAGTTAGTTATTAGCTAGGCAACTTACAGGCTCATCCGCAAGTTTAATGGTGAAAATGTTTTGTTAGTTTTAAGAGATAGAAGAAAACTCACCTTTGTTTTTAAGTGTTAGACACTTTATATACCACGTTTCAGTTATTTTTGACTAAGCTTGATGGTGTTGCCCCTATTTAGAAATAAGAAAATTGAACTTACGTTCAGATAACTTACTTAACTTAGCCAAAGTTATATATCTTAGAATGTGGATCGGAATATATGGAACATGGATACAAATTCCACTACACAGGTAAGTAACATTTAACAGTATTATTCCATAGTAAGTAGGCTTTTTATTTTTAGTATCATACTTAAATATTTGATATTATTAATCCTATCTGTATATAATTTATCAAAACATTAAAATATTTCTAAGCTTTTCATATATACAAATCTAGACTTTCTGCATTTTCTACTTGTGTTGTAGGCTAACTGTGATCTCAGACGGCAAATAGATGAACAACAAAAATTACTTGAAAAATACAAAGAACGATTAAATAAATGCATATCAATGAGCAAGAAACTTCTTATTGAAAAGGTAAGTTAAAAGTTTAGTAAATTTTCCATTCCCATTTACTAGCCCCTTTTGCCTTGTACATTTTTAAAATTTAAATGAATAAAATTGATGATTTTTTTCCTTCTTTTTTCAGAGTACTCAAGAAAAACTATCAAGCAGAGAAAAGAGTATGCAAGATAGATTACGCCTTGGGCACTTTACAACAGTTAGACATGGCGCTTCATTTACTGAACAGTGGACAGATGGTTTTGCATTTCAGAATCTTGTGAAGTTAGTCATTCTTACCTTTAAGAAAATTTAGTATTCATTTGGATTTTCATTACTTTAAAAGATTATAGATTTGGGATTATATTCTACATCTCCTCACTATTCTTTGAAATCATAGAATTTAGTACATTTGAAAGGAATGCGAAATAGAGGTATTACAATTTTAGCTTTAGCAGACTTCTTGATTAATTAGCATTCATCTATGTAGGATAATGTATTATTCTAAATCAAACTTTCCAAAATATAAACTGAACTTCTAGCTTTATATATACTTTGGGAGGAGAATTGTTAAAAATTTAATTTTCATTGGAAGGTGTGTGTGTGTGTGTGTGTGTCTGTGTGTGTGTCTGTGTGTGTGTCTGTGTCTGTGTCTGTGTCTGTGTCTGTCTGTCTGCTGGGTTTTTTCTACTTAGTTTTTTCCCCGTTCCCCAATCCTTAAATGTTAACACTGAGTACTTGTCTACTGTCTGTTCGTAAGGAAAAGAACTTTTCTCTTTTGCCTCAGATATTGTAAATTAGAAATCAGTTGAACTGAATATGTGGCTTTAGCATTTGTGTAGTAAACTTTAAAAAAAGAAATCATTGTTACCATATTTTCTTGAGTTCAAATGGTAGTAGGTAAAGGTTGGCTAGCTGTTTATGTGTTAAGAAGCCAGGACCTATGCTGCTCTCTTTTTTTTTTTTTTGCTGTGAAATTTGTAAAAACCCAAAAATCGGGAGTAGTGCCAGCATCTACATCAGCTTTCTCAGAGTCATTTCAGTTATTTGAAGTGGAAGCAAAGCCTTATTTCACATGGTATCACATCACCATTGCTGTTCAAACACCGGTTCCAGGACTTGACACCGACCGGCCTTCTCTCTTTCTCAGCAGGTTTATTCAGCTGTTGTTCAACTCAGCTATGCTAGGTGTTAGGTATACTATAATGTAGGACAGTGTCCTTGTGCTAATAGGGAGTTTGGGTTTTAATGCTGTGAATAATGGGGACTGTTAAAGGTTTGTATATAGTGTGTATAATCAGAATTGAGTTACAGAATAATTATGATGGTAATGTGGAAATAATATTAGAGGATAAATTGTTGACAGCTAAATGGAGAGAGGTATCCAAATAAAAGGTGATTAAAGCTTAAGCTAAAATATGGACAGAAAAGTGGAGAACAGGAGAAGACTACTGCTCTGTGTTGTTACATATATGTATTTTATAATCAGTGATACAACTCAAAGTGGTTAGAGGATGAGAAGAGAAATGAATAAATAAAAGTTGATAATATTAATAATCTCAACTGTATGGTCATTCCTGAATAATCAGGTATTAGCTACATATCTATTCCAGTAATTCTTTACTTTCCATTAGGATTCTAATCATTAGGGTTATTGCTGTTTATTATAGCATCTTGATTGTGCTCTAAAATAGTCTTGAAATTTACTTTTTAATAATTGAAATTATTTATTCCCACTTCCAAATGAAAATGAGATTAAAGTCTTGCTCTCACTTTGCTATTCTTGGGATTTTTCTCTACCCTTTTGCCCTTCTATGTAGATGGTTCTTGATTTTTGTCACTCTTATCGTTCTGCTATTCCCTCACTAGAACCATAGGGAAAGGAATGTATGTAAGGCCAGTTCTTCATCAGCAGAGTGGGAGCGCTGTAGTTCTGGTTTAAAGGGGGTGGGTGGAGATGAAAGAATGAGACATTTGACTTATTCTAAATCTAAATATAACCATATAGGATTTTAAAATTTTTTCTTGGCATGGTGAGGTGACCTACAAGGGAACATGGTTACTATTAGAGCAAGTTTAAGGTATACAATGGGTTAGTTTTAAAAAGCTTGGCTGTTACCTACTTAAGGCTCTGGTCAAACTGCTAAAATCTTCAACCTAAATTTTAATAATAGACATGATATCTATTAGTTTTTAGAGTAAGTGAACTGTTTGCAAAAATTGTGTAAGCTTCTTGAATTGGAAGCATTAATAGTTTTACTTTAATTGCCCATTTTTGAAGGCTGAGCAAATTTTTCTTACTGTTTTCTTGTTTTCTTAAGTCGTCAGTATTCTTCTTTTCCCCCATACATTTCTTTTATTAGGATCAAGTTTGGTTTCATTTCAAAATATCAACTGCGCATTCCCAAAATTTCTTTTTAACAGAGATAGATTTAGAAAATAACACTTTTTTTTAAAATTTTTTTTAGTTGGCCAATTAATTTCTTTCTAGTTTTAGTAGAGACGGGGGTCTCGCTCTTGCTCAGGCCGGTTTCGAACTCCTGACCTTGAGCGATCCTCCCGCCTTGGCCTCCCAGAGTGCTAGGATTACGGACGTGAGCCACCGTGCCAGGCTGAAAATAACACTTTTCATATTAAATTCCTATTTGCCTTTTATAAGCTTGTCTGCAAATACTAAGTTATGAGATACATGTATAAAATATACCCCATACTTTTGTTAGTTCCTTTTTTTTAGCTCATTCTTTTATTTCATTCAGCAACTATTTATTAAATACCTAGTATGATCACTGTGCAAGGTACTAAGGGTACAATAGGATAAAATAGATATGGTTTCTGTTCTTAGGGAATGATATAATATAACTAGACATACTCTGATTAAGTATCTATAGGAATGACATTTGTTAGAAAAGAGGAGGTGGGGAGATAACAAGTCACTGTGAGATTATATATGCCAACACATCTTTCCTAGTCCAGAGATTTAGGGAGCATCTCACTTAAAAATGATTGTTTCAAATGAGACCTGAAGAAGTACAAATTGGTTCACAAGAGTGAGACCAAAAGGTTACAAGTTTATATGATTTTTTGTGTTTTTTAATGCATTATTCTCTGTTTTAACTGTGAAAAGTAATCAAAGGTTAATATGTTTTTCATTTATTTTTATACAGGCAACAAGAATGGGTGAATCAGCAAAGGGAAGATATTGAAAGGCAAAGGAAACTTCTAGCCAAACGCAAACCTCCTACAGCTAATAATTCTCAGGCACCCTCTACCAATTCTGAACCAAAACAAAGGAAAAACAAAGCAGTCAATGGAGCAGAAAATGATCCCTTTGTTAGACCAAATTTACCACAACTGTAAGCCTCCATTTAAATTTTCCTTTCTAAAAATTGTTGCCAGTGAGCATGAATGTTAATGGATTTTATTTATAATTAAATTAATACTGAAATAGCAAAAAATAGTTACGGCCAGGAAGGAAGGCAGCATTGGAAATTTAGCTCTAAATTAATAAGCCCCATATATTTGAATTTTACTTTTTTATGCAGAGACATGGCAATTCTCTTTTAAAACAAAGGCTTGGGTAGCTAACAGGAGACTGGAATCCACTTTTCTTCCGTGTCTGAATCAGTTAAAGAGTCAGTTAAAGTTTTGGATTATTCCAATTCATTGTTCCCATTAATGTTCATTTGTCTGAGAAAATGTTAATTTAAGTAAATTGTAACTGCCTAAATTTTCTCAACCTGTGAAAGCAACTCATTGATAGGTCTATGAGTATTCCTTTTCTCTTTCTGTTTTTCATTGTTTCTTAAATTTTCTGTGTTAATTATTCTTATAATTCAGAGGATAGGGACATTAAAAAAAAAGTTAGATGCTTATTGCAGAAAATTTGGAAAATATGGAAGAGAATAATAAAATAATATAGACCATGATCCCATCCCACAGAGCGCACCATTATTAAAATTTCAGTGTATACATGCATCCAAACTTATGTAATTTTTCTGTTCTATAAAAACTAATATAAATTTATGTGAACAGAAATGTATACCCTCCTATAAATAGATGTATTCTTTTCTCCTCTGTTGTAAGATAGTCTTTCATTTGTGCTTTGAATTCTATCCCCTGCTACATCAGGGACCTCTTCTATTGATACTTCTTTTGCTCTCTACTGGTTCCTTTTAGAAAATACATGTAAACAAAACAAAGAAAAACTCTCTCAATTACAAATCCCTGTAGTCTCTATATTCTCTCTGTCCTCTTCATTACTAGCTTTCTTGACAGAGCTGCCTGTGCTTGCAATCTCTTTTGCCTCACCTTCTGATCTTCCCTTTCTTAACTGAAATTGTTCTTTTTAAGATTAACCATCTTCTTGCTGTTAAATGCTATAACATTTGAGTCTTTAATTTACTTGGCTGTGTTAAATATTGTTGACTTATTTTTTCTAAAAAGCTCAGGCAGCATCTTCTTTATCTCTTCTATTATGGACATCATTTACTTTCCCAATCTATAAAATGTGGGTAATTTTTAGGAATATGTCCTAGGCCATCTTATTTCACACTCTACATATTCTCCCTTGAGTATTATCTATTCTCAGGGTTTCAGTTACCGCATATATCCTGCTGACATCCAAACTATCTCCAGCCCACTTTTCACTCTTGAGTAACAGATACTTCCATCTCAATCTTGAATGTCATATCCCTGCTTGGTTGATATCAGTATTTAAATGCCTCACAGGAACCTCTAATGCAGCCCGTTCAAAAGTGTATTACTTTAAAAAAAAAACGAAAAACCCTGTATTTACTGTTGTCTTTCCTGCTTCAGTCTCTGTTTATACACACATACCTTGCCCCTTTCCTGTGTTTTATTAGTGAGTGACAGTACCATCTTTTCACATGCAAGGATTCTGGTTGTCACCCTTAACGTTTTAGGTACACATTTCATTGATCTTTCTTAATCCATTAGTGAGTAGGTTGTGATAATTTTATCTTTCAAAGTCCATTTCAAAATCTGCTTTCTTCTTCAAGCCTTTCCTAATTTTCTTGCGCTTGTAAGAAATTTAATTGTAAGTTGCAATTAAACCATTTGGCTATAGTTATTTAAAACAAAACTGTACTTTTCATAAATTAGTAAATTTGTTGCTTAAGAAAAAACAAAAGAGCAAATGGGTGGGTAGGTGAGTGGTTGTATTAAAGTGAGTGTTAGCTTTAACTCTACCTGTAGATACCCAGTTCTTCTAAGATATCAAATCTGTCCATTTATCCTTTATGGTAAGATTTCCACTGACACCATGGCACCATTCTAACTCAAGTTACTGCCTTTTTTTTTTTTGGCAGACAGAGTCTCACTCTGTTGCCCGGGGTAGAGTGCAGTGGTGTCATCATAGCTCACTGCAGCCTCCAACTCCTGGGCTCAAGTGGTCCTCCTGCCTCAGCCTCATGAGTAGCTGGGACTACAGGTGCATACCACAACGCCCGGCTAATTTTTCTGGTTTTGGTAGAGATGGGGTCTCACTCTTCTCAGGCTGGTTTCGAACTCCTGAGGTTCAAGTGATCCTCCCACCTTGGCCTCCCAGAATGCTAGGATTACAGGTGTGAGGCACAGCACTGACCTATTGGTCTCTCTTAATTGGGTTACTTTTTTACTCTTTTTTCCCCCATCCAACTTTGGTTTTGTCCTGCAATCCATTTTCATGTTGCAGTCAGACTCATTTTTCTGAAATAAAAATATGGCCCTTTCATTCTCTTTATAGCCCTAACAGAGCTCTCCATTACTTGAATGATATAATCCAAAAGTTTTAATATGGCTTATAAAGCAGTTTTGATCTGGCTCCTTCCCACCTGTCTAGCTTCATTTTGTCATTGACTAGTACCTCCCCCTTGCCGCCAACTTTCAAACTCTCCATTATATTAATTTCTGTTCATCTTTTAAGTCCTGCAGTATATATTGCCTCCTGAAAGCTTTTCCTTAACCACTAAAGGAAAGGAGTTAATTATCACTTTGAGGTATTGCCATAGTACCTTCTGTCTCTTTGGTCACAGCATCACTATCCACTCAGTTAATGACATGCTTGCATGGTTGCAGGCTCTTAATTTATTTTTAACTACTAGCAAGAGTCATTCAGTTCTTTAGGTAGTAGTTTCTAATTTTAATCACAAAGATTTTTTTTATTCAGAGGAAATAGTTTAGGTAGCTGATATTATTTCTGGATAAAGTCTAAGGATCCTTGCATTGATTTTTCCATTAATACATTTTTATCAAGATTTACTTCATTAAAATATATTTCAAATTCAGTTTTTTTCTTTTTGCGGCAACCCATTCCAAATGAATCAAATTAAGTTTTGATCGTATCTATTAGACTTAAATGTTTCCTGTTTCATAGAGGATGACTACAGAATAAACAGTAACATTTTACCTTACATTTTATATTATTGAAGTTTTAGAGGCAATTGTTTTTTATTATAGCTTTGATTTTAATTGAAGAATATATTTTATTTAGTATTAATAGTGGATTACATATCTCTTGTAAATAGTATGTAATTGATTTAAACTTCGTTTTTTAGAGCAGAATTGAGCAGAAAATCCAGAGTTCACATACACCCCCTGGCCCCACACACACATTCTTTCCTACTGCCAACATCCTACACCAGAGTGGTACATTTGTTACAATCAGTGAACCTGCATTGATTGACACTTTGTTATCATCGAAAGTCTACAGTTTACATTAGGGTTCATTCTTGATGAACATTGGGTTTGGCAAATGTATAATTGATTATTTAAAGACCCGTTATGAAAAATCTTTCTTTCATTGGAGCATTTTTTTTCCATTTTTAATTCGCGTAATCATTTATTGGGGCTTAAATCTGGTTTGTCTTTATGCTTTCTGTTTATTCTGCCTAGTCACTATCCTTTTTTCTCTTTTTTCTTACCTTTTATTAGATTGATCAGTTTTTATTCGTTCTTTTTCTCTATTAGAAGTATGAGTGTGTTTATATACACAGACACACACATATATACAGGACATCATTACTATCTTATATAGTCAGTGTTTATATAGACTTTGTCCACATATTTATTGGTTTTTTACTTTTCACTTATTTCTGTACTTACTAATCTTACATCTTACATCTGGCAAGATCTTTCTACTTAAGAATACCCTTTAGAAATTTTCCTTTAGTGTGGTCTGTTGGTAGTGATGTCTCAGATTTTGTTTGTCTGAAAATAACTTTATTTTGCCTTCATTCTTGGCTTTACTGGTTTTAGAATTTTAGGTTGATGGTTATTTGAAGATATTATTTTACTATATTTGGACTTACATTATTACTATTGACAAGGCAGCTGACAGTCTTTAGAAAACACAATACTAAATGAAGCACAGGCAATATTTGAAGATTAGCTAACTGAGAGTTTTCAAAACGGATGAATAAGATCAGTCTACAGGTTCATGAAGGTGGCCAGCAAATTCCAAGAGGGATGAAAAAAAGAAATACTCACCTATACATGTCATAATGAAATTTCAGAAAATCAAGGCAAAGAGAAAAAAATTCTTAAAAGTGCCCAGAGGGAAAAAAGACATATTGAAATAAAAAAAGAAAAGATATTTAGAAAAAGATATTCCAGGCAAACAACAACCAAAAGAAAACTGGATTAAATCAGACACAGTAAAATTCAAAGCCAAAAAAAAAAAATTTATTTGCAATAAAGTGGTTGTTTCATAGTTATAGAAAGTTCAAATCACCAGGAAGGTATAACAATTCCAAATTTGTATAAATGTAATAACATGTCCTCAAGATAAATAAATTGTTAATAAAGAGATGTATAAGATCCACAAATCATAATGGGAGATTTAAACACATTGCTTAGAAACAGAGCATGTAGATAAAAATAAAACAGTGTAGATTAACGAGAGTAACAAACTTAACCTAATGGATGTATATATTAATAGAACATCCCCCAACACCTGAAGAATACATGTTCTTTTTTTAAGCATGGACTTTTTAAAATATCAACTATAAAAAATTGATTATAAAGCAAGTCTCAGCAAATTTCACAGGATTGAAAAAGTTTGTATTAGAGTGATACTGTTCTTTAAATGTTTGGTAGAACTCCTGGGGGACAATGACTAGAATCATACAGAATATGTTCGTTGACCACAGTGGAATTAGCTAGAAATAGTGGAAAACTCTCAATGGAAATGAGAAAATATTTTGAAACGAGTGGTGCTGAAAGTGGTACATAGCAAAATTCATGAGGTATATCTAAAATGGTATCGAAAGGGAAATTTATAGTCTTAGTTATGTATGTAGAAAAAGAAGTAAAATTAAAACTTTATAAGCTAAGCATGTATTTTAAAAAGTTAGAAGATGAGGCCGGGCGCGGTGGCTCACGCCTGTAATCCATCACTCTGGGAGGCCGAGGCGGGTGGATTGCTCAAGGTCAGGAGTTCGAGACCAGCCTGAGCAAGAGCGAGACCCCGTCTCTACTAATAATAGAAAGAAATTAATTGGCCAATTAAATATATAGAAAAAAAATTAGCCGGGCATGGTGGCGCATGCCTGTAGTCCCAGCTACTTGGGAGGCTGAGGCAGAAGGATCACTTGAGCCCAGGAGTTTGAGGTTGCTGTGAGCCAGGCTGACGCCACGGCACTCTAGCCCAGGCAACACAGTGAGACTCTGTCTCAAAAAAAAAAGAAAGAAAAAAGAAAAAAAATTAGCTGGATATGGTGGCGCATGCCTGTAGTCCCAGCTACTTGGGAGGCTGAGGCAGGAGGATCACTTGAGCCCAGGAGTTTGAGGTTGCCGTGAGCTAGGCTGACGCCACGGCTCTCTAGCCCAGGCAACAGAGTGAGACTCTGTCTCAAAAAAAAAATAATAATAATAAAATAATAATAATGCTTGATGAGTACAAAAGCAAAATATGCGGTTTTCTATGTCTGGAACTGGTATGGAATGAATCGTGTCCTCTCCCCTGTAAATTCATATGTCGAAGCCCTAACCCCAATGTGACTGTATCTGGAGATAGGCCCTGTAAGAAGGTAATAAAGGTTAATGAATAAAGTCATAAGGGTAGGGCCCTAATCAGATAGAACTGGCACCCTTATAAAAAGAAGAGAACCCAGAGCTCTCTCTCTGTCTCTACCCCTCACCCCCACTGCTGCCCTGCGCACACACGGACCTGAGGCCATGTGAGGACGCAGTGAGAAGGCGGCTGTCTGCAAGAGATGAAGAGAGGCCTCACCAGAAAACAGCTCTGATTGACATCTTGGTCTTGGACTTTTCAACTCCAGAGCGGTGAGAAAATAAATTTCTGTTGTTTAAGCCACTCAGTCTATGGTATTTTGTTTGTTATGGCAGCCCGAGCAGACCAATGTGGGAATAGTTCCTCATTCTTCAGGCCTTGCCCTAGATATTCATTCATTTATCCAGTAAGTATATTGAGCACCTATTCCCTTCTAGACATTGTTCTAGGAGCTTTACATGTATTAACTCATTTATCACTTGCTCGGGGAGACCTTCTCTGGCATGATGTCATAATGCCCTGTTATATATTTTCAAAACATCCTGGTATCCTCACATTTAGAAATCACAGATCCATGGAATTACTTCATCCGTTCACTCAATAAATACTCTTGAGCACCTTCTATGTGCCACACACCCTTATACACACTTGGATTATATAAGTGAACACAATATACACAAATCCTTGCCCTCATGAGTGTTCTATGCTTCCATTATGATTCACAGTTCCTGGCACATAATGGATGTTTAAGAAATGCTTGTGGAATGAATTACTGAATCAGTATTTGAATCTAGAATCCCTTGGACATAATATCACAGAACTGCAGTTCTCTGCCAATGGCAGGATCGTTTATCATATCACCTCATTGCTACAGAGAGCTTGCCCCACAAAGGGGCCTAGGGTTTGGGATACCACGAGGCACAGGGAGTTCATCCATCCATTCCTTCATTTACTTGTTCATTCAATAAACACGTGTTAGGGCTGGGCCTTGTGTCCAGCAGGGTGGGAGAACCTGTGCAAGGTCACATAACTGTGTGTCCAAGGCACAGTGTCCAGGCACTGACTCTGCCAGGCTCTGTGCCGGGGGGAGGGTTGGGGAAGACAAGCAGCATGGGGTGCTATCATTGCCTTCCAGGAGACATTGAAAGACAGGAACGTTCTGGGTCCAAGTGGGGACAATCTCATAAATTTGCTTCAGGAACCCTCGGTCAGATAAGGAGAAGCAATTTCTGTCCCAGGAGAGACCCCTCTGTGAGGGTGGATACACAGTTCTTGTCCCAGGAAGACCCCTTGTGGGGAGGGAGCCTCAGCTTGTCCTAGGAGAGGTCCCAGTTGGATGGGGGTACAGTCCTCCAATCTGCCCCAGGCCTTTCCCTGAGAGATTTCAGTCTTACGGGGGACAGACAGAGCCCACTCTCAGGGAGTTCCCTGTCTGCTGGGAGAGGCCAGCTATATATAGTCACTCATACACAGGGGGACAAAACAGATCGGAACAAGCAACCAACCCACTTACACCAAACCGAGTTAGCAAGTCCTGCGGATCTCTCTGAAAAGCAAGGACATTTTCAGCAAGTGAGTGCTGAGGGATCCAGGTGCTGTGTGAACAAGTAGAAGAAGGGAAGGAGCTTACCTCCCCTCTACCCTCCTCCCCCCCTCCAGAAAGGCATTTCTGGAAGTCTCCAGTTGGTTGGGGACCTTGGCAGCTGCTCTGTGTGCCCAAGACCGTCAGTCCCTCAGCTGTCACTCTGCTCCCAAAATAGCAGTGGTTGGGGGAGGGAGGGGAGGTTGTTTATCCAGGATGGAGGTGGGGAAGGGGCATTATCTCTGCGCCTAGGGAGGGGTGCATACTAGGGTGTTCCCGTCCCTTCTGGATCTTTCTCTCACTCTTTGGGGTATGAATGCCGGAGTCCCCAGGACACCCTGAGCCGGGTACTTGGGCAGAGGCTAGTCAGCCCCTCCACGTGGCCACGACTGTCCAGTCTGGGGAGAGGGAGGGCCCTGAGTATCAGTGACAGACTCCAGGGGCACCTGCTCCTGTGGCCAAATATGGTCTGGAGCCATTGGCAGGGGTGATAAAATGTCTTGCGTGGGGGCTGGGTGGAGCAGACTGGGCCTGGTGGCTGGAGGCTGACCCAGGAGAGCTCAGGGGAGCAGCATCTCAGGGGCCAGATCGAATCCGTTGTCCTCGCTGAGAAAGTGAGTTGGGCCAGAGTGTTCCCGGGACTGGGGAGGGACAAGGCAGACTTTTAAGGCCTACAATGAAGTCCAGGCCTTTGGCATGGTGGCTTCACCTGCTGGAAGGGACAGGGAGTGAGGCCCATTTTAACTCGAGCCAAGCCATGAGGAAATGCTGTAATGTCCTTCTGGGGTGATGGATTTGAGGGTGCTGCGGGTGGGTCCCTTCTAGGCAGAATCCCTACCTTCCACCCTGGTGGGAGGGGAGCCTGGAGCTCTGGACCTCAGAGCAGGAGCCCAGACCTGGGTCGAGTGAGGGGCTGACCAGACAGAGCTGCTCTGGTCCCCGCAGATGGCAGAGGTGGAAGCTGTCCAGCTGAAGGAGGAAGGGAACCAGCATTTCCAGCGCCAGGACTACAAGGCCGCGACAAAGAGCTACAGCCAGGCCCTGAAGCTGACCAAGGATAAGACCCTACTGGCCACGCTCTACCGGAACCGGGCAGCCTGCGGCCTGAAAACGGTCTGGAGCAGGACGGGGCTGGGGACAAGGGAGTGGAGGTGGCCCCCTCCTCCTGACAGGAATTGGCCACCATCCCAGCTGGCTGCCCTGGACCCCTCAGGCTGGAGAAGGGTGCCTCCAACCACCTGACCTGCTGCTCTGCAGAGAGAAATTTACCCAGATTAGAATCAGCCTAATGCCAGGAGTTTTTCACATGTTATTTCTTTCTCCCTCCCTCCCTCCCTCCGTCCATTCCTTCCTTTCTTCCTTCCCTCCTCTTACAGAGGCTCACTCTGCCTAGGTTAGAGTGCCGTGATGTCAGCCTAGCTCACTGCAATCTCAAACTCCTGGGCTCAAGAGATTCTCCTGTCTCAGCCTCCCCAGTAGCTGGGACTACAGGCAATTTTTTCTATTTTTAGTAGAGACAGGATCTTGCTCTTGCTCAGGCTGGTCTTGAACCCCTGACCTCAAGCAATCCTCCTGCCTTGGCCTCCCAGAGTGCTACGATTACAGGCGTGAGCCACTGTGCCCAGCTTCACTTGTTATTTCACCGCATCTTGTAACATAACAGCCCTGGCAGGTAGCTGTTGTCGTCATCCCATATTGCAGATAAGAAACTCAAGGCTCGGAGGGCTTAAGTAACTTGCCAAGATCTCCCAGGTCATAGCAGAGCCCGGATTCAAAGCTGGGTTTTCCTGTTGCCAAAGCTTGTCCCCTTTTCCATGCCCAGTGAGGGGCACACCCTGGGCCCTGACAGCCAGCAGCTGCCCCAGCAAACCCTGTCCCCTCACTCTGGGGACACTCTCTGGCTGTCTCTGCACTGGGCCTGCATTAACCGAGTCTTCTCCTTCCCCGTGTCTCAGGAGAGCTACGTCCAGGCAGCTTCAGATGCCTCCAGAGGTGAGCCAATCCCGCGCCAAAACCTACCCTCCCACATTCTCCTCCGGGTGGTTGGTGTTGGGTTTTGATCTGGTTGTCATTTTGGGGAAGAACCAGTGATAGTCTTGAGTGAGTCGAGAAGGGAGGGAACCCAGCTGGAGAAGGGACTGGAAACACATCGTGTGACGAGCAGGTAAGGGAGCTGCAATATTTAGCCCAGAGAAGGCAACTCCCAGGTGGGACCAAGAGCCGCCTCCAAATACCTAAAAAGTTGTCACAAGGAAGAAGGATCAGATTTCATCTCAGGGTTCCAAGGCTGGACTTAAGATAAACGGGCAAGGTCACAGCCAGTATATTTCAGGTAGGAAGAGGGAAGGGTTTTCTGATGGAGCTGTTTGGTTGTCTTGAGAAGGAGTGAGCTCCCCATTACTGGAGGTATGCAAGCACCAACTTGATAAGCCCTTGGCAGGGATCCTGTAGCAGAGACTGGAGCATCAGGAATTGGATCAGATGACCCTTAAACTCTGTTCCACCCTTGAGACTCTATGGATCGTACTGTCTCTCTAACAAAGGAGAGGCGTGAGCCAGATGGTCCACATGGGTGGATAATCTCCAAGGAAGACACAGAAGCCCAGCAAGAGCCTGATTTTTGGAGCTGGGGCAGTGGGAACAGTGGTCAGCAGCCTGGTCCCCTGAGGCCCTGCCTGTCTTCCCTCAATAGCCATCGACATCAACTCCTCCGATATCAAGGCTCTGTATCGGCGATGCCAGGCCCTGGAGCACCTGGGGAAGTTGGACCAGGCCTTCAAGGACGTGCAGCGCTGTGCCACCCTGGAGCCCCGGAACCAGAACTTCCAGGAGACGCTGAGGAGGCTTAACACCAGCATCCAGGAGAAGGTGAGCCAGCCCCCTTCCCACCAACTTGGCTGCCCAGGCCCCTTCCCATTAGAGTAGGGATGGCTTAGGGAGGTGGGATGCCAGGGCAGGGCCAGCCCTACCTCCATGCTCTGAGTTGCACACGGCAAGTGGCAAGGCCAGCTCCACAGCACAGCTGAGCAGGTGCACCTGTCTGTGAGTGCTGACTGCACAATCCAGCCAGGGCTAGAGCACGGGTCTTTTAAATTCCAGACGGAGGCTTTCAAAAAAATTCGTAATAACTTAGTATGTTTGCCACATGATCTTCTCTTGCTAGGTACCATGAGCTACCTGGGAATTGGGGGACATCGTTGAGGAATAGAGGAGAGTGAGGACCTGGCAGGAACATGAAATCTATTCTAGGAAAATGGAGTGGGGTTGGGAGAAGCTGGACCAGAGAAGAGAACTCCTGCATTCTAATCCTGGCTCAGCTGCTAATGCCAGAGAAACCTCTCGGGGTGTCATTTCCTCTCTGTCAGAGCAGGAGAGTAATCGGTCATTCAACTCCTTGCTCCAAGATGTAGTAACTCCCCTGCGGCTGGAGCAGCCCTGTGGTGGGACCACGGCGTGCTGCCCGGGGTGCAGACTCAAGGACCAACTAACGAGAGATTGGAGAAGGGGTGGGGGGAGGATAGAGACATCTCCCCACCCCAAAGGAAATGGCGGGAGTGTGACCAGCAGAACAAAGTAGTAGGATGTACATTAAGGGCTGGTGAGATGAGTGGTGATGGTTTAGGTCATTTTATGAAAGACCCAGAGCAGTGGGGTCGGGTGGGCTGCGTGAGGGGCTAGACATCCAAACCTAGCAGTTTCAGTTTGCGAGAAGCGGTGCTGGAAAGCTGCTTCAGGTTTCTGAGCTGAGCCTGGAGACATAGTTCTGTTTCAGCGTCGATTTAAGTGTCGGATAGCTAATTGTTTACTAGACTCCGATAACAAATGTAACTAGACCGTGAGCTTTGTGGGGCAAGGGCTTCATTTTGCTCACCGTTCTCTCCCCAGCTTCTGACACAGTGCCTGGCACGCAGTAATTATTCAGTAGATGTTTGTTGAATGAATGAATGAACGTGCCTGGTCCCAGAACAGATACTGCAGTAGTTACTGAGATGAACTGTATATGGAGCAGACTGAAATGATGTGGACCGCCGCTGCCTCCTCCCCCACCCCCTCCTCTCCCCTCAGCTCCGTGTGCAGTTCTCCACAGACTCCAGGGTGCAAAAGATGTTTGAGATCCTCCTGGACGAAAACAGTGACGCTGATAAGCGGGAAAAGGTGAGTGCTGGTTAGCGCCAGCCAGCCAGCAGAGGGCGCTCTCGGCACCTGCCAGTCTCGACAGTCAGCCCCTCCTGCCGGGTAGGGAGGCGGAGGTGGGGGGTGTCCTTGAAGAATTTGAAGGAAAACTGGCCAAAGGATAAACACATTTAAAAACTATATGGAAAGCTGGGATTTGGGTGAATCCAGTGAGGACCCTTTCTTTAAACTTGATATTTTATTCATCGTGGATTTTTTTTTGCACTGATATTGATTTTTAAAAATATTGCATTAAATCTTATTTATCTTGATGATTGATTGAGTTTTTGGGTGCCCCTGTAAATTTTGCAGTCAAGACAAGGGCTTCATTTACCTCATCATAATTTCGGCCGCAAGAAACAAGGACACATTAAAATAATATTTTATTCCCTTTGAAAGTATTATAAAGAAGTTATTCTGAAATATTAAAATATTTACCAATATGATCATCCTCTTAATCAAATTTGTAGCAGTTTTTTTCCATATTCCCTTCTAGTCATTCTTCAGAGGAAAAAAATTGAACATTTGCGTGTTTTACATTTATAAGAACATGGCAGATGATACTTGGGAAATTTTTGTTAGTTCTGTGGTCAATAAATCCATAAAATATGCAAATGTTATTTATTTACTTATTTGAGAATTACCTTGTGCCATGCACATTCTTTATATTTGTAAGTTTTTTTAATGTTCTTGGCAATCTTATAAGGCAAATACACTATTGTCCTTATTTGTAAAATGTAAGTGATTTTGCTCAAGGTCACGTGTGTAGTAAGTGGCAGAGCCAAATCTTTTTGTTTGTTTGTTTGTCTGTCTGAGACAAAGTCTTGCTCAGTTGCCCAGGCTAGAATGCAGTGGCATCATCACAGCTCATTGCATCCTCCAACTCCCGGGCTCTAGTGATTCTCCAGCCTCCCAAGTAGCTGGGACCACAGACATGCACCACCATGCCCGGCTAAGTTTTCTATTTTTGTAGAGATGGGTCTCACCATGTTGCTCAGGCTGGTCTTAAACTCCTGGGCTCAAGTGATCCTCCTGCCTTAGCCTCCTGAGTCACTGGGATGGGAGGGATTATAGGCATGAGGCACCCCGTCTGTCAGAACCAAAATCTTTCAGAGCTCAGAGCCTGTGCTCTTAACCACTATAGTGGTTTCACTGATAGACGAAGCAGAGGAAAGAAAGAGGAAGGAGCTTGTGAAGAGGCCACAGGAAGAACAGGAGATGGTGATATTATTAATTTTATAATTATTAATATATAATCTTGTTCTCTCCACCTGGAATACTTCATCCCTGGGACACCTTTTCCCCATGCCCACTTCTCTGCCTAGGAACTTCTATTTTTTTAAAAAAACTTGACTCAGAAGTCACCTCCTCTGAGGACCCTTCCCACATCCCATCTCCCCAACCTCCAACCCTCTGTAATCCCACAAAAATTTGCTCAGATTTCTATTACAGCCCAAGTTATCATCACACCTTGAGGACCCTCTGTCTTACCAGGTACCATGCTAAGAAATGTAAAGTTAAAAAGATCAGGCCTTTGGCCCCTTAAAGTTCATAAACAAATTGAGGATGTGTTCTTATTTTTCAATTCTACATTATAGAAACCCAACAGAAATTAGCTTAAAAGGAAAAAAAAAGAATGTGGGCAGGGGACAGAATTTATTTGTCCTAGGCAGGTTACTTCTATCAATAGTTTCAGGAATAGCTGAATCTAAGATCCAAGGATTTCCAATAATGTTATCTTCCAGATTAGGTCTCTTTCTATAATCTCAGCCCTTGAGGTCTCAAGTCCTGCTTGAGATCTCCTGTTCCAGATCTGGGGCTTTCAAAGGTTCATGTATCCTCATGGTTAAAGGCTTTCAGTGGGAAGAGACTTGGGACCCTTCTAGCTCACCTGCCTAATTTTACAGATGAGGATCCTGGGGTCCAGAGAGGTGCTGTAACTCACCCAAGCTCACACAGCTACCCCATCCAACTCATTATATACTCTCAAGAGTTTATTATTAAAAACTATTTGCAGAAAGATGTTCTCAAGACCCAGTCTTTGTACCAGCTCTTGTATTTGGCCCATGGTCAAGGCCTGGACGGCCGTACCGCCTTGTAACCCACATTGCCTCTTCCTTCCATAGGCTGCCAACAACCTCATTGTCCTAGGCCGTGAGGAATCAGGGGCTGAGAAGATCTTCCAGGGTAATGGAGTGGCCCTGCTGCTGCAGCTTCTGGACACCAAGAGGCTTGAGCTGATGCTGGCTGCAGTGCGGACCCTGTCGGGCATGTGCAGTGGCCACCGAGCCAGGGTGAGGGCCTGGCTGTGGGGCAGGCACAGCCGATGGCTGCTGGTCCAAGGATCAGGAGGGTGACACGCGTGGTCAGGGCTGTGGCTGGCATCAATAGAAACTGATACAAAGTCTGAAGAGTGCTCCAGTGCTTTTTTCCCTTGAGCTGGAAATGGGTTTGACTAAACAAAGATAAATTTATTGAAAGTGGTTTGTGGGGAAGAGCTGAATGCAAAGCTGTGACAGTCAGTCCACACTTTTTCATGCTAAGTCTGTGAAACCCAGTGTGTATTTTATACTTACAGCACATCCCACTGTGGTCTTGCCACATTGCAAGCGCCCAACAGTCCCATGTGGTGAGCAGCCACTGAATTGGACGGCACAGCCCTGACCTCTGGAAAGGGACATGGCTTGTGTCAAGAGCTTTCCAGGACTGGGGGGGCCTATGAGGCATCAGCTGCCTGGGCTCATTTTCCTACTGCGTGGGGTGGGGTGGGGACAGTTTTCACGCACCCCCTAACCTGCATGGCGGCTGGAAGGGAGGGGCAGGGCAGCTGACCATTATTCTCACTGGGCGTCTAGGCCACGGCGATTCTGCACTCGGTGCGGATAGACCGGATTTGCAGCCTCATGTCCGGAGAGAACGAGGAGATGTCTCTGGCCGTCTGCAACTTGCTCCAAGCCATCATTGACTCCCTGTCCGGGGAGGACAAGCGGGAGCATCGAGGGAAGGAGGAAGCCCTGGTTCTAGGTAGGAGATGACCTTCAGTTTTAGATCAAGGGGATAAGGGGAGGAGAGAGTCAGTCACCAGCTCAGACGGGTCGTTCCCTGTGTGTGGCGGTGGCTTGGTTTTATTGTCATCTGTATTTTCTGGTTATAAAAGTAACAGGCAGAATGCCGGGCACGGTGGCTCACGCCTGTAATCCCAGCACTCTGGGAGGCCAAGGTGGGCGGATCGCTCAAGGTCAGGAGTTCGAAACCAGCCTGAGCAAGAGCGAGACCCCGTCTCTACTAAAAATAGAAAGAAATTAATTGGCCAACTAAATATATATAGAAAAAATTAGCCGGGCATGGTGGCACATCCCTATAGTCCCAGCTACTCGGGAGGCTGAGGCAGAAGGATCGCTTGAGCCCAGGAGTTTGAGGTTGCTGTGAGCTAGGCTGATGCCACGGCACTCTAGCCCGGGCAACAAAGTGAGACTCTGTCTAAAAAAAAAAAAAAAAAAAAAGTAACAGGCAGAGCAAGAGTGGTCACAATAGCCCAAAGAGGGAAACAACCCAAGTGTCCATCCGCAGGTGACTATACAAGGCAAATGTGGTGTAAACATACCATGGGACATTATTCAGTCTTAAAAAGGAAGGGACTTCTGACACATGCTACACCATGGGTGAACATTGAGGGCATTGTGCTAGTAAAATAAGGCAGTCACGAAAGGATAAACACGGTATGAGTCCACTCATACGAGGTACTTAAGAGTAGTCAAACGCAGGGAGGCA
>CAUYRT010017479.1:0-18464 GCA_963574885.1 Lepilemur ruficaudatus | reverse complement strand
TTCTGTCTTTCTTTCTTTCTTTCTTTCTTTCTTTCTTTCTTTCTTTCTTTCTTTCTTTCTTTCTTTCTTTCTTTCTTTTTCTTTCTCTCTCTCTCTCTCTCTCTTTCTTTCTTTCTTTCTTTCTTTCTTTCTTTCTTTTTTTTTTTTTTTTTTTTGAAAGATTCTTACTTTGTTGCCCGGGCTAGAGTGCCATGGCGTCAGCCTAGCTCACAGCAACCTCAAACTCCTGGGCTCAAGGGATCCTCCTGCCTCAGCTTCCCGAGTAGCTGGGACTACAGGCATGCGCCATGACACCCGGCTAATTTTTCTGTTTTTAGTAGAGACGGGTCTCTCTGTTGCTCAGGCTGGCCTCGAACTCCTGACCTCAAGCTATCCTCCCATCTGGGCCTCCCAGGGTGCTAGGATTGCAGATGTGAGCCACCGCACCCAGGTTTCTTTTCCTTTTCAAAGGCATTTCCAGATATTATATAAAATCTGAGTCTGCATCTCCTTTTCTATCCAAGAATAAATCACAGGGACAATACTGTAAAGTTGCATGAAAATACACAAGCTGAGCTATAGCCAAAGAGCCCAACTTGCTCAGAAGCAATTGTGCTTGGGCGTCAGGATGCTTTATTATACAGCTAAGTGAACCAAGTATCTCACCCTCTCAAGTACAAAGATCATTTAAATGGGTGGCTGTATGTGTAATTAATCACCAAAATCTGAGATCAATTATGGAAGTTAGTCAATCCTAAAATTTTATTTACTACCTGATACAGATGTTCACCTTCACTTTCAGATTTCA
The DNA here is from genome assembly GCA_963574885.1 of Lepilemur ruficaudatus. Lineage (NCBI taxonomy): Eukaryota > Metazoa > Chordata > Mammalia > Primates > Lepilemuridae > Lepilemur > Lepilemur ruficaudatus. The sequence goes on along the minus strand of CAUYRT010017479.1, from coordinate 17,677 downwards.
TAGTCAGCTGGAAAATTTATTTACTTCTCCCAAGATAACCATTTTTATGTGTAATTTTTAATACCATGAGTTTCCAGCAGTTTGGTATCTGCCATAGTTCTTGTCACTGCTGGGGGAACTAAAATTCAGAGAGAAACCTGCTGTGAAAAAGTAACATGCAGTAGCTTACTCAGACCCATTTCAAACTTATGTTCCTTTTATCCTTTGACTATAGGTGCTAAAAAATTCACCTTCTCAGACTGCCTTGCTGCTAAAAAAAAATAGAAAATAAAAACAAATTTTAAAAAAAGGAAAGAAAGAAGGAAAAGAAAGCAAAGGAGAGGAGAGGAGAGCAGAGGGGATGGGAGGGGAGGGAAGAGAAGGAGGGAAAGTAGCCCATGACATAGTTCAAGCCAATGAGATATAAGCAGAGATCTCTGCGAATGTCTGGAAAAGTCTCTGATTTCCTGATGCAGGCACCACCTTTTTCTCCCTGCCTGGATTCTAGATATGTTGGCAGGTGCTATAGCAGCCAACCAAGGACCATGAGGGGTAGCAAGAGAACTGCAAAGTGGACCCTTATATAACTTGAACCTCTGAACCCTTGGCCTACTCTGGACTGTGTTGCATGAAGCAAAAAATAAATAAACATATATTTATTTATTAATCTTTTTTTGTTATTCATAATCAGAGGCAATCCCTCCCTTTTAAGTCTGATAAATGAGAAGTTATTACTCTTCCCTGGAGGCCACACAATCACCCTGGTGCTGGGGGAGCGTGGCAGTGAGATTAATGTTGTCCTGTGAGGCCTAAACCAATAGTACGGATTTCAAGGACATTGATCCCCAAAGCAAAAGTTCATCCAAACCTAGCATACAAGCCTTAAATATTACTGTTAGTTAACATCCTAATCTCAGTCAATTAAGTTTATTTTGAAAACTAGTCTAAAGCCATCAAAATCTGCTGAGAGCAAAATAATGTATTGCAAAATCATTGTTCATCATTTAAACTCACTTTTAATTCTGAAAAGGACTTTGGCATATAAAATGAAACATCCTATATTACTTTCTTTGATCCCTTTTGTGAACAAAACACTTCAATAATTTCTTGGTATTCATGGAATAAAATCAATTCCTTGCCGTGGCCTAAAAGGCCTGGTGTGAGCTAATCCTTCTCTCCAACCTTACCAAATGCCTTCTTTCACCCACACTAAACCCCAGCCATGTCACCCCTTTCTGTCCCCAAGTCTACAAGCCCTGACGTTCCCTAAGATTTTGCCTCAGCATTCTCTTCTTGCGCTCTTCTAATTACGAGTTCTACCCACTCTTCAGGCATTGGCACGAACATCCCATCTTCAAAGCGGCCTTCCCTGAGCACACAACTACAGTAGCCTCAACACACTGCCCATTGTATTTATAGTACCTTCCAATAAAACATTTTAGTCATTTCCCAATGTATTTATTTGTTTATTCATTGTCTCCCCCATCTTATTAGAATATAAGTTTATGAGGACAGAAACTTTGTCCATGTTCCATAAAATGTAACCTAGAGATCAGAAAAATGAATTGTTTTTTTTGTTTTTTTGTTTTTGTTTTTTTTTTTTTTTTTGAGACAGAGTCTCACTTTGTTGCCCGGGCTAGAGTGAGTGGCGTCAGCCTAGCTCACAGCAACCTCAGACTCCTGGGCTCAAGGGATCCTTCTGCCTCAGCCTCCCAAGTAGCTGGGGACTACAGGCATGCGCCATCATGCCCCGCTCATTTTTTCTATATATATCTTAAGTTGGCCAATTAATTTCTTTCTATTTGTAGTAGAGACAGGGTCTCGCTCTTCCTCAGGCTGGTTTTGAACTCCTGACCTTCAGCGATCCGCCCGCCTCGGCCTCCCAGAGTGCTAGGATTACAGGCGTGCGCCACCGCACCCGGCCAGAAAAATGAATTGTTTAATAGATTATTTTGTGCTTTGGCCAATTGTTTCTTAGCATGTCAAGAACAACTCAAACTATCTGTTTTTTAGATCATGAATAAAATTAGCAAGAATAATAACAGCTAATGACAATGTAGTTCTGCCTATGTACCAGGCAATGTTAGTGCTTTATGTGTATTAACTTATTTAATCCTCACAACAATTCTGTAAGGTAGGTACTCTCATTAGAACCCCATTTTACAGACGAGAAAATGAGAGGGTTGCCTAAGGTCACCCAGCTGGTAAGTGGCAGAGCTGGAGTTGACATCCAGCCACTTGGCAGCAATGTCCTTCCTCACAAACCCTGCTGCCAATTCACAGTGGCCCAGTAATGACTCCCTTGCCTTGCTATAATGCTTAACTGGCTTTGAAATGCTTTCATGTGTGTTATATTAGATGAAATAAGGTTAAAAATTTGCCAAGCATAGTATTATTTGGAAGCCAAGGTGGGAGGATCACTTGAGGCCAAGAGTTTAAGATCAGCCTGGGCAAGAGTGAAACCTCATCTCTACAAGAAAGTAGAGAAATTAGCTGGGTGCACACCTGTAGTCCAAGCTACTCAGGAGGCTGAGGCAGGAGTATCACTTGAACCTAGGAGTTTGAGGTTGCAATGAACTATAATGACACCACTGCACTCTAGCCCAGGAGACAGAAGGAGACCCTATCTCAAAAAAAAAAGTCTTGTTCTACAGATGAGAAGTCTAAGGTGCAGCCATAGTAAGTGATTTACACAAGATCACAGCAGCAGCTGGTAGAAGTGAAATGCAACCCAGGAGTTCTGATTCCTGGTCCAGTGTTCTCCCCTTGGCACCATGCAGCCCACGAGCCTGGCTCAAATTCACATAATATGTCCCTCCCCTCATAAGAATCCCTTTAAAGAATCCATTTCCAGTGGATATTTTCTTTCTTTCTTACATTATGATAATTGACAGTGTATATTATATATTGCATATGGACCCTAAAAAGAATCTTTTAGAAGTAGTCATGTCACTACATGCTTAACTGATGATGTCACCCTGGACATAACCATTTACATAATGAAGATGAAAACAATTGGAAGCTGTGAGACATTTTCCAATCATGAGGATATTAAAAGTCACTGCTTTTACATCAATAATTATTCTCATGGGTGACTGTCCTCTATCCCATTTACCAGTTCTCAAGGAGCAAGAATGATATGCTTGCTTTTGCTAGGGAAATAAGACACATTCAAGGCAATTTCCACTTGAGCAAGAGTTTTTTGCTTCTTTTATGAATCAGAAGCAGCAATCCCAAAGGTTCTAAACGATTCTAATTTCTCTAACGTTAATTGATTCTGTCAAGCAACACGTGGTTATCAGGCTCCTGCTGCAGCCCAGCCCCATGCTAGGCACTGAAAAACACAAACGAGTAGAAAACACACGCCTTGCTCCCAGGAAGCTAATTTTCAAGTTGTGGATACAAAGTCAATGTGCTTGAAACAATTAGAGAACAAAATAAGACAACATATAATTTGTGCTGAATGCTGCAGTACAAACAATGTAAGAATTTAGTAAAGGAAAAGGAGAACTAGAGAAAGACTCCACCAACACACAGGCTGCTTTCTGCACAAGGGCCTACAAGATATGCACAAATTGGTATTTTCATGCTTTAAAAATACATAGCATTGAGTCAGTGACTCAAATGGGGTAGACAGTAATAATAATGTATGCCTAAAAGATGATACTATTTGAGTAGAATACGTGGGAAGGAGGATATGGAAAATGTCTCATCCTTTATTAGAGGCTAAAGAGCAGCATTCTAAAACTTAGTTTAGTGTGAGCAATCCCATGTGTAACAAAGTCCCATCTTTAGAGGCTGAATACTTTCCAAGCCTCTTTGCATTTGTTTTATTATTATTATGTGAGTATCTCATAGCCAAACAGATATTTGAGCTCAAAGAGGAAGAAATACTGCTCTGGAATACAGGAGAAAGGATCTTGAAGACATCAGCATATGAGTGGCAGATGAAGTCATGAAACTGGTTCACCCACAGAAAGTGTATCAGGTGGAGATTTTAAGGAATGAAATATTTAATGGTAAGAGTTGAAAGAGAAAACTGAGACAAGGTAACCAGAGAAAAAGCAGGCAACCAGAAATGAGCTAGTTAAGGAATAAAGGGCAAGAAGGAAGTTGTGGAATGAAGGAGAGATCTGTGTGATCAAGCATACAAGAGATCAAGTAAGGCAAAACTTAAAACTGTCCACTGTACAAGAAAGATAAAAGACTATTAGTGACCTTGGCAAGAGCAGTTTTCAATAGACAGAGAGAAAAAGTAGACTGCAGAGTGAATGGAGGGACCAGGAATTTAGACCTACCCTCCTAATAACTGCAAATGGAAAAGCGGAACAAAATATACTATGAATCTGCTTGAATGCAGATAGTGAACATTGTTTGTCTCAATGTGTCTTATCCTCCTAGAAAAAGCGAGTATTATATCGTTCTTGCTCCTTAAGAACTTGTAAATGGGGATAGAGGACAATTACACATGAGAATAATCATTGATGTAAAAGCAGTGACTTTTAATATACTCATGATTGAAAAATGTCTCACAGCTTCCAGTTGCTTTTATATTCATTATGTAAATGGGTATGTCCAGGGTGACAAACAAGATAGTGAAATATCATTGGGTCAGTATCTGGGGGAAGACAGATCTCAGGGAATTAAGGCCAATATATAGGATCACTTTTCTTCTAGGAGCATTTGCTGCTTCCAGCGGTATGGGACTGAGAACATGAGAGCCTGAGTAGAGCTTTTACAGGAGAAGGTAGAAGGGCAAGTATTCAAGTGTGTCAGAGCAGATCTAGCTTTGAGTTAAGGACCCTCCAAAGGCTGGTACCTTTGGAAAAAGAATTACCCTTACATGGACTGCAACTCACCTTAGAATCATCACAGTCTCTGAATTGAAGTTGTTCTAGGCAGAAGAAAAATGTTAGTTTTCTCTAGAGAAAGATAACAGCATCCTAAGTGTAAAATTTTTCTACAATTTGGCTAATACAGAAGCCTGGCAGTGAATCAAAAACAACTAGGCATGTTCATCAAAAGATATGTATGAGAATACTAGCCTCCCTACTTGTTAAAGGCCCAAACTGAAAACTATAAATGATATAATGCTAAATAACCTGTCACATAGTGACACAATGAAATAGTACATAGCACTAGGAATGAACAAACCAGAGATACTGCATGAAGTAGTATACATGAAGCTCACAAAGACAATGTTAAATGGCAAAAAGCAAAATAGGTAAATACGTACTTTGTTATTTCACTAATATAAAGTCCAATAACCAGGCAAAAACTCATCCACACCCTGCAATGACAGAACAGTAGTTATGGTTAGGTGGGTTGAAAGAGAGAGAAAAAAGAGAGTTTTTAGAAAGGTTCAAAGAGGGCTTTGGGGGTATTGGTAACAATGTTTTTCTTTGTCTAGGTGAAGGATACATAGATGTGTTGAATTTGTGGAAATTTATCATGAAATAAACTTGCACGTGCACATTTCTGTTTGAATATTATCCTTCAATAAATTTTTAAATTTATTTTTATTTTGTAAAAAATAAAGTATGAAAAAATAAAGCAAACTGATTAAAACACTGCCTAAAAAGGACAATATTTATGCCCACAAAGGTGCCAAATATTTTTGTTATCAGACACAGACTCTAAAATAACTAAGATTTTATGTCGAAGGAGATGAAATATGAAACTAAGAATTTAGTGGATAAGAACTTTTGTGGATTTCTGAAATCTACTATAAAAAAATAGCAAAATGAGAATTCTAACCTGTGAAATACAAAAACCAAAACAAAGAATTCAATGAATGAATTTAGCAGAAGATTAAACACTGTTGAGCTGAAAAATAATTAACTGGAAAATAACGAAAGAAATTCAAAATGAACCATGAAAACTCAAAAAAGATGAACAATACAGAAGACAAAGAAGAGACATAAAGGCTCCAGTCAGAAGTTCTAACATACCTGTAAATAGAGTCTCTTTAGGAGAGAAGACAGAATGGGTTAAAAAGATTATTCAAAGAGTTGATGACTAAGAGAATGTTCTAAAATTGATTACTGACATCAAGCCAGAGATTCAAGAAGTACTACACACCCAAACAGGATAAACAAAAAATAATTTTTACCACATCATAATAAAACTGCCAGACAGAGAAAAAAATCCTAAAAGCAGCCAAAGGGAAAAGACTGATTATCTTTTAAAAAGCCACAATTAAACTGACAGTTCAGTTCTTAATATAAGAACTGGCAATAGAAGCTAGAAGAAAATTAAATAATGTATTTAAATGCTATAAGAAAGTCATTGCAAACCTATAATTCAATATACTATAAAAAGTTTTCATAAATAAATATAAAATTAAAATAATTTTCAGACAAACAAGACCAGATCCTTTGTATTGTTTTTCTTTGTTTGTTTGTTTATTTGTTTGTTTGGTTTCTATTTCCTTTAGTTCTACTCTGAGCTTTGTTATTTCTTTTCTTCTACTGGATTTGGGTTTGGTTTGTTTTTCCTTCTCTACTTCCTTGAGGTATGACCTTATATTTTACTTTGTGGTCTCTCTTTTTGATATAAACCTGTAAGGCTATGAACTTCCCCCTTAGCACTGCTTTTTCTGAATCCCACAAATTGTGGAAGTTTGTGTTGCCTTTGTCATTCAACTCAAAAAAATGTTCTGATTTTCATCTTGATTTTGTCAATAACCCAAGGATCGTTCAGCAGCAGATTGTTTGATTTTCTTGTAGTTTATGTAGATGTGAGAGTTCCTCATGGATTGATTTCTAGTTTTATTCCACGGTGGTCTGAGAAGTTACATGGTCTGATTTTGATTTTTCTAAATTTGCTGAGACTTGTTTTGTGGTCTAACATATGATCTATCTTGGAAAGTGTCCTATGTGCTGATAAGAAAAATGTATATGGTGCAGTTTGGGAGGAGAACGTTCTGTAAATGTTAGGTCCATTTGTTCTAGCATCCCATTCATGTCTAATGTTTCTTTGTCAATATTCTGCCTTGATGATCTGTCTAGTTCTGTCAATGGATTGTTGAAGTCCCTGGCTATTATGACGTTGCTATTTATTTCTTTGCCTAGATCTAGTAGAATTTGTTTTATGAATCTGGAAGGTCCTGTTTTAGGTATACATATATTTAAGATTATTGTATCTTCCTGTTGAATTAATCCCTTTATCATTATATAATGACCAACTTTGTCTTCCTTTTACCATTGTTGATTTAAGGTCTATTTTATCTGATATGAGAATAGCTACTCCTGCTAGCTTTTGCTTTCCATTTGTATGGAGTATTTTTTCCATTCCTTCACCTTGAGTCTATGAGAATCTTTGTGACTTAAATGGGTTTCTTAGAGACAGTGTATATATTTGGGTTGTGTTTTTTTTATCCACTCAGCCAATCTACATATTTCAAGGGGAGCATTAAGACCATCATATTCAATGTTAGTATTGATATGTGAGACACTGTTCTGGTCATCATTTTGATTGCTACATAGTTCCTTTGTTCTCTCCCTTGTATTATTGTTTTATAATAGTTGTGAGTTTTAATTTGGGGGTATTATTACAGTGGTGGGTATTGATTGTTCTGTTAGATGTATGGGACACTTTTAAGCAGTTCTTATAAGACAGATCTGGTGGGGACAAATTCCCTTAGTGTTTGTTTATCTGGGAAAGACTTTATTTCTCCTTCATTTACATAACTTAGTTTTACAGGGTACAAAATTCTTGTCTGGCAGTTATTCTGTTTATGGAGACCAAAGATAGGACCCCATTCATTTCTGGCTTGTAAGTTCGCTGTTGAGAAGTCTGTTGTTAGCCTGATGAGTTTTCCTTTGTAAGCTACTTGATGTTTTCATCTCGCAGTTCGTAGCAGTTTCTCCTTCATGCTGACTTTGGATAGTCTGATAACTATGTGCCCTGGTGATGCCCTTTTTACAATGAATCTCCCAAATTCTTGTTGAGCTTCTTGTATCTGAATGTCTAAATCTCTAGTAAGATCAGAGAAGTTTTCCTTGAGTATTTCCTGAAATAGGTTTTCCAGGCCTTTTGCTTTTTTTCCTTCACCCTCATAGATGCGTATCATTCTCATATTTGGCCATTTTACATTATCCCATATTTCTTGTATACTGTGTTCATTCCTCTTGGTTCATTCTTTTTTATTTTTGACTGACTGGGTTAATTCAAAAGAGTTGTCTTCAAGCTCCAAAATTATTTCTTCTGCTTGGTCTAGTCTATTCTTGAAATTTCTACTGTATTTTGTAAAACATGAGTTTTTAATTCCAGAAGTTCCATTTGGCTTTTTAAAATATAGCTATGTCTTTAGTATATTGTTCATTCATTTCCTGAATTATTTTTCTGGTTTCTTTTAGTTGACTTTCCTTTTTCTCTTGGGTCTCATTGAGCATCCTTACAATCCATATTTATAATTCTTTATATTTCATTTCAGTATTTTCATTTTGGTTGGGATCCTTTGCTAGAGGGCTCTTGTGATCCATTTGGGGTGTCCTTTCACTCTTATTTTTCATACTTCCGGACTTTTTGCACTTATTCCTTCTCATCTGGAGCAACTGTCACTTCTTTTTAAATTTTCTTTTGTTGAGGTGGGACTTTTATTTCCCTTTCCCTCTTAATGGTGTGCCTAAAGCATGGTGTGGCTTTGCTTATGGATACTTTAATGGTGGTCTTGACTCTGGATGGATATCTTGGTTATAGATATCCTTACTGTGGTGGTTTTCCTAATTGCTAGTTATTGTAGGCTGTAATGGTGCTGTAATATATGTGTGGGCAGACTCCCTGTCTCTATGAACAAGGGGAGATGGAAGTCTTTGAAATTCTTTCTCTTTCCCCAACTGTGTGATCTTCTTAACAGTGTGAATTGTATTGTGACACCCAATTTAATCTCTGAGACAGTAGGTGGTGCTTGTGGGTAAGAGCCAGCCACATCCTGTATGGCTGAGTCAGTAAATGCTGTAATGGTCTGTAAAAGTTGTCCTCCTGTTAGTAGGTGGCACTTGCAGGAAAGAGCCAGCTGCAGTGGTGATTTTTAGGACCTGTGCCCAGCTCTAGTCAATCAGGAGAAGTATTCAGATGTCCTAGGTGGTATGTCAGACCCTGGAGCTACCAGGAAACTCCCTATTCTCCACCACAGCAGTAGTGGGTGGAGGAGCAAGGCTGGGTCAGGTGAGCCTGCCTTCACGATCCACAAAGGCAGACACAAGAGCTGTTTCAGCAAAGATTGAGGTTCAGCTTCCAGGCTACTGAGGAAAGCACCCAGGGAGGGACTGATGAGCCCCCCCCAAAAGTCAGAAAGTCTGTTCACAGACGAGGAGCTGTCTAGGATTCATAGTCTGGAAGATGGGAGTAGGTTTTGCTCTTCTCCCTCCTCCCCTACCCCATGGATCTCCTTGCAGCATCTGGCCACAAGCAGCGGCTCAGATTACCTGAGCTCATCAGCAATGGTGCCACAGGCCAGGAGCATCCCTGCCCAAGATCCTGCTCCAGACCAAAAGCATGACTTTACTGGGAAAGGTGCTCCACTAGTGTGCTGTGGCTCAGTTCTGCCCATGTGGGCTCCCTTGCCTCCCAGGATTAATTCACAAATCTCTCTTCCACACTGCCAAGCAACATGACCAAGTGCTGGCAGTATGAGATCAGGCCTGCAGGCCTGTCCCTGGGTCCGCCAAGTTCAATTCCTGACTGTACCAGACAGAAGTGTGCTGGTCCTGAGTTGCCCATGGAGTGCTCAAGCAAACTTAACATCCCTCCACTTCAGGGTATACCCTGCTCTCCTCAATACAGCCTGGAGAGCAGCACTGAGGAAGGCCCATGATGAGTAGGGAGCTCACAGTTGGAGCACCTCTTGGTCTGCTGCAGGTATTTAAGAGAAAAGACATAAGTCCCACTCTCTGTGGAAGCCTCAGTGTTGTAGGTGCACCAACAGAGGGGAAGTGGCTACTTCTGAGAGCCCTGGCTCAATTGTCCCTTGGGGCACCCATGCTGACTTACATGGGAACTTCCATGGTTATGTGGGCAGCTGTGGGCAGGGGAGAAGGAGAAGGAAAAGAGTGGATAATGGAGGAGAGCTGGCATTCTCATCAACTTTGTCCCCTGTGGCTTGTAACACTCTCTTCTTCTCTGAAGGCAGCCTGCCTGGAATGTCTAAGCTCTGGGATCACACAGTTCCCCTGGGACCCACTGGCCCCCTGTAGTTACTGCAGTCTTGTCAGGTGTTGTGAAATGGTTGTGTGGGGACAAATGACAAGAAAACTGAAGGACTGAAACTTCCTGGGGAAGACAAATGCACATAATGTGTGGAGAAGCAGTATGGAACCCTCTGCTTCAGCTCGGGTCTATGGCATGGGGGAACAACCCTGATGGGACTGGCAACCTGTACTTTCTTCTTAAGAAACTCCCAGTTCATTAACAGCAGCAGATTTTGGGCTTGTGAGGGCAGAGAAGCTCTCCAACAATTTGGGAGCCTGCAGTCTGCCAGGGGTGTGAGAGGAGGAGAAACATCTACCCTTTCCATGAGACTCCAAGTTCTCAGGGGTTGATCTCTGCTGAAATCTTGCTCCTTCTTGTTCTGCTCCACAACTTCTTCCCATGGAATCTCCAGCAGGTTCTGGCATTTTTCACTCAGAATTACACCTGGGTTATGTTTTTATCTTCTAAAACTTTTCCTTCTTTATGAAACCATCTGACAACCAATGTCACTAGTCAACCATCTTCCCATTCCAAAGAACAAAACTTCTAATCCAGTGGTCTTTCTAAGAGGAAAATCTTATTATTTCACTGGACTTACAACTTTCTATGGCACTCCTTGAACAAGAGTGATCTTCTCTCTAAAATGGACATCTGTGCTGGCATCCCCAGTATCTGCCTTCCCAGGATCTTCAGGTTCTCAGGTTAAAGTACAATTTTTGCCAATTTTGCCTACATATCCCTACTTGCCTTCCAGGCCCATCTCTTATCAGTCTTTGTCTTCTCTGCTCACCCTCTCCTCTACATCCTACCCACACTTAATTGCCTTTCAGTTCTCCAAAGGCTTAATACTGTTTCATCAACCTGGAAGACTCCTTATTAGCCTGGATAACTCCCACTCATCTTTGACTTACATGTCACCTCCTCCAGGAAGTCTTCTTTGCCCTCCTAATCTCCTTTAGGTGCCAGAAATTTCTCTTACAGCACACTGTAACTCTCTTAACACAATGAATTATATAAATAAATGAGTGAGAGAAACAAGAGTGAATGGGAGGTAAGGAAATTGAGGCACAAAGTCTAGATTCTCTTTTCTAAAAGGATGCCTATAAAAGGATGAGGGACCATTAAGAATAAATGTAAGAAATATAGGATCACAGCCATGTCGGACTGAAGTTACCAGGGATATGGGCTACTATTAATGGCATCAGGTCCCAGAGGAATGGGGAGAGGAGCAGATACAGAGCTCAGATGGCAAGGTTAATCTTGGATAATTATAACAGCTAGCATGTATTGATTAATTACTACACACTTAATGTATTATTGTATATTTTAAGCATTAATATGTATTAACCTATATTTTAAGTCCTTTATAGATGAAGAAATTAGGACACAAGATTACTCAGCTGAATTACACTGTTTCTAAGTGAAAAGTCAGGACCTCAATCTAGGTAGCCTACCTCCAGAGAAAGTGTTCTTAACCACCCTGCCAAATTGGATTTAGAGAAGGACATTTCCCTCTTTAAAGCTGAGGGAGGATGTTTATCTAATTTATCCAGATAATGTGGAGTTAGGGAGAGGGAAGAGGAAGCAAGTCTTTGCCTACTAGCTCCTGCTTTTTCAGGGAGAAATTAATGTCCTCTGTTCACATGAGTTGTGGGGGAGGTTAGAGAAGAACTGAAGGGCATAGAAAATGTTGGGGTCCCTGCTATGTTATCTGGGGACATTTTATTCACAAGTGTGTATGTGCTACTCAAAGTGTGGTCCAGAGTTGGTTTGCAACCTATTTGTTCCCTTTCCCCAACCCATAAAATACAGAAGTTGAGGTAACCATTTGGAGAGTTTTATAGCAAGTTGACATTGCTGCAATATCCAAATGCATGAGGAATGGCCTCCTTTCCTCAAACAGATATAGATGAGCTCAAGTGTTGTAGAACTCACACATGTGGCAAGAACATTGGAAATTTTTTAAAGATAATAATAACAACAATAATAATAACTGGTCCTTTCTACAGGTAGTCTGAGAAGCACCAGTTAAGGAGAGAAGGATGGAGTGAATCTCTAGAGGACCATACAGATGACTCACTCCAAGATGATCTCACATGACTTCTGACATCTGAGCTGCACTCCATGAAAAAAGGAAATGCAACTTCTCTAGAAATGGCTTTGCACACTCTGGGGAGCAGTATAAATGAATGTGTGTGATTCATGCAGAAAACCTGCTGAGAGTACTGCCCTGCACTCTGTGACCCACATTACTGAGGCAGAGAGTTGTAAAGAAGAGCATGAGAAGACCTTGGTTCCAATTTCAGCTCCGCTCTGACACCCCTATAATCTTGAGAAAGTCACTTAATTTCTTTAATCCATTTGAGCCTCAGTGTGCTCATTAAAAAAAAGGGGGGGTATGTAAGGAACAGAAATAGGGGAGAAGGGTGTTGTCCTAGATAATTCCTAGGCTTCTGCAAGCTTTAGTGTTCTATTGTTATTCATCCAATGATTCTGAGAAAGTCCACCTATGAACATTATCATACATTTAGCCTATGGCTTCTCAAGCAACTATCATAGAAAGACAATTATTAAATACAAATAGCTATTATATCAGGTGGGATCCTGATATAATATTTAATCCTAAATAAGGTACATAAGGCACATGTATAAAGTGAGTTGAATAAATGACAAAGTAATTTTCTAGTATCTTTTGAGTTTATGGCCAAGAGTGCTGCATGCAAATGTTTTGTCTTCATAGGAGATATTGTGCTCCTTGTGTATTTTGTTCATGAAAAGTCTTATATTTATATATATTTTTAAACTTCAGTGAATATAATCATCAGAAAAAATAATTGCCCTTAGATGTCCTAAATTCCACATCTAACTATTGCTATATTAAGCCCCACTTGCCTCAGCTTTTCAAGAACTGGAATCAAAACATAATATTCACTTAATAAATATATGGTATATTCACTTAAATATAGTATTTTTGGCTTAACAATGGTGTTTATGTTTTTCTACACCCTACTTCATCTGCTGCTCTGTGATTTGATGATTTACTATTTGTGTACACTTACATAGGAACTGGAGGGCTCTGAGGAGCGTACATCACCCTCATCATAAAGACTTAGATAATGAAGGACCAAATTTGGGTCAAAGCCCAAGTGTTCATTTCTATTTTGGTGAGAACATTTCATTATCTTCTTGTAGGGCCTAATAAAGTGTTGTTTAACTGCTTCTGAGTGGTTGTTATAGATTTTCCTATGTATTTCCTGTTTTACTTAATTTAGTTGAAAGAATGTCTCCAATTGAATTGTGATGACTGGTTTCTACAGAACAAAATAATAAATCCTGAGTGACACTTCCCTTTGTAATCCTATGTCTTGGCAGGTGTTGCTAAAACTCTTTGGTTGCATTTAAATAAGATGCTAATTTATTCCTTTACATGATTTTTATGAGAAAATAATTTTCCAGATCATTTTTTAATCTGTGGTCTAGTATTTGCAGACTTGTAGAAATGCTATTTTGCTTCCAACATCTGATTAATGACATACTGTTTCTCTCCATGCACCATCCAGCACAGTTTTAAATAATAAAAGATAGATTATGTCTATTGTTCTTTAATAAAATCAAATTCCACTTCTTGCCTAGTAATGATCTTAAAAGAGCTAAAATGCAGTGTATAAAAAATTAATCATTTTTGCCATTTACTTTCCACAGTTTAATGTTAATTATACTTAAATGGGAATGTCTCTGCTGAGAATTTCTTCCCTGAAAACATTAATCTCTGAAATTTTTTTAAATTTCTGGCTGTATTTGGATAAACAGAAAGTTAAAAAAATGTATTAGACTTTTCAATGGAATTATAATAGTGACTCAATATATTTAATTTGAGATTTTGGTTTTAACAAAGGTAAAAGAAACAAATTGTAGCTCATTTCCTATCATTGAATCTGAAGTCACCCATTGTCAGTTGCCCTAAGTTCCTTTGAAAGGGGAAAAAGAAGACCTTGAGAGCTTGCAGCCTAGGAAAGCAATATACTGAAAAGCAAAAGTTGAGTAAGGAGATAGTTGAAGAGCAAAATAAAGAGAAAAACTCTAACATTCACCAACAATCTGAAAGTCTAATTCATTTTATTTATAAAACTTTTCCGTTTTATCTCAAATACCTGACCTTAAAGTCATTTTGAACATTTTACGACTTAAATCCAAAGTCTATGTCCTTCTTTATTACATTGTAGCAACAGAGTTGAGCTCTATTTGTGCTACTGAATTTGCCATTTATATTATAACTTTTCAGAATTTTGATTACCCACAATGGTCACATTTTAAGAGAAAATGTGTACTTTATAAACTGTAGAGCTGATAGTATTTGACCATCTTATGTTCTAATTTGCCCCCTGAGATAGGAAAGCAGGATTTTATCAGCCTACAGATGTTAAGCCTAGAGCACCCAGAGACTAGTTTACTGCTTTACCAAAGGTCACACCATCTGTGGCAGAGCTAGGACCAGAAAAATAAGCTGGTTTCCCTACTTGTGGGTATTTTCTACACACTCCCAGGTTTTGGCTTATAATCTTCTTTCAGGTTTCAACACAATTTAGTGGACATTTAATGATGAGAAAAGCATATGTCATCTTGATAAACAAAAATGCACCATGGCTGTGCTCAGACAATCAAGTCATTTCAGTGTTTGTGAATCTCCTTTCTCTTCCGCTCCCTGCAGAAGAGGGAGGTATTTAATACCAATTAAAGATGCATTTAATACCTTTCACGGATGCTGAGCCATCTGTTATGAGTTCTGTTCAACTTACAATTCTAGAACAACTCTTCTTTCATAAGTGAATTGCATGGACACCATTCCAAAGTCTGTATTCATTCACAATAATCCTAAAAATATAAAAAGTAACTTATATTACAATATAAGAAATGATTTGACTTATCAAATTTAGATTGTTATCTAGGCCAAAAAGTCTCCCAATTTTAAAAAGGAAATGAGGGAAAAGGTTTGGAAAAGATTGAAAAGATGAGAAAGGAGAAAAGCTAGTATGTAGAATTAGTCGGAAGAATGATAAAAAGAAAAAACACATCCCTTCCTCCCAATATACTTAATATTGATCTATTTTCATGACTATATATTTCACGTAATAGTTTGAGTTACTGGTACCTGTCTTTTCTCATTTCCTCATTTTACTCTTATTTTCAACAACCTTTTACATTGCCTCATCCCTGTGTTACTTCCTCATCCTTACAAACATTTATTCATACCTGCATTTAATAACAATTAAAGATGACTTAGTAGGAAGGGGATGTTTTGATTAATCATTGAAGTTTGAAACTGATCTCAAGTCTCACCTCTAATGTAAAACTATCCGTAGCTCAGGAGGAGACACATTGATAGGCCCTTTAAAGAGTTCTGAATGTAGTGCTATGGCTTGTTTGCCCCCTCCCAAACTCATGTTGAAATTCAATTGCCATCATAACAATATTAAGAGGTGGGACCTTCAAAAGGTCATCAGGCCATGTGGGCTCTGCCCTCATCAATGGATTAATGCCATTATGATGGGAGTAGGTTCGTTATCATGGGAATGGTTTTCTTGGAAGACCCTTATGAGAAGCTAACACCTTGACCTTGGGTTTCCCAAGCCTCTAGAAGTATGAGAAAATACATTTCTGTTCATTATAAATTACCCAGTCTCAGGTATTCTGTTATAGCAACACAAAATGGATTAAGACATGTGTAGAGAACATGCAAGATTAGGGGAGAAAGGTCTTGGTTGCACCAAAGATAGAATGTGGGAAAGCCAGGGAGAAGGTGGATAATTGACACTCCCTAATTCAATCCCTACTCATAACCCTTAAATTCTCAGAAGAGTGAATGAAATTTATACAAAGCTGGAAATCAGAGAAAATATCTCTACTGAGGATTTCCTGAAAAAACAGCTGAAGAAAGGACTTACATTTGCACCCAAATTAACACGGCCAAGACTTTGACAGCATGTGGATGCTGTGGGAATGAGGAGACATGGAGCAAAGAGTCACAGAGAACTAAGCCAAAACCTTGAAGAGTTTCTCAGGCAGGGCTCACAAAGTCCACAGAATTGGATTTGGGCCAAGTGTAACTAGATTTCCAGGAGATGGAGGCTGGCAGAGGTTGTGATCCCTTCCCTACCAAGGCAGAGATGCCATGGTCAACTAATAGTATTTAATAGCCCCATGCTTCTCCTTTTCTAGTCTCATAACCACCTCTGTCTCCTCTCTCTTTGAAGCAATTGGCTCAAATGCATTTATTGACACTCCACTAATTTTTCCCATAGACTTGCAAACAAATAATGAGAGGGGGTTCTGCCAATGGTGAGGTAAGGTCAGGAAGGAATAAAGATGAGAAAAGCAACAGCAAAATTTAGAATACTTCTTGGATGTGAGCCCTGCTTGGCTCTATGTACCCATGGGCCTTGTAATATTATTTTTTACTTAACATTATTTTTAGTTAATAATTTTAAGTACTTTAAGTATTTGCATAGGTCTTCAGAAAGAATTTATGCATATAAATACATATAAATGATAGTATATTATGTATATAATTAGTAGAAAAATACATCTGCAAGAAAATGACCTTTGAATTATTATTCATAAGTAAAGAAGAAATAAAATGCAGTAGAGACATCTCAGAGAAGCCAAGCTTTGACAAGCTCCCCACTTCCATGCCCTTCCAATTTTTCCTGCCCACTGGCCCTTCATAAGAACAATGGCCACTGGCCACCTCACACATAAGTAGGGCTGTTCTAAGCCACATGACCTGATGCCTTGGTCAAGATGTTTGGACCACAAAGATAATAGGTAAAGGGCAACTAATCTAAAGTCTCCCCGCAACCTAGAAAGAAGACAAGTATGAAAGCTCTTCCCTAAATAAACAAAAAAAGAAAAGAAAAAGGAGATTAGATAGACTTATCAATAATTACAATAATTTGAATTAAATGAAGGGCAAAAGTTGAGAAGTTAATAGGGGCAAGTGGAAGTCAAAGTAGACAAGAACAGAAGGTAGTGTGCAGACTCCTGCCATGAAGAAAAGACATCTGAAGAAGAGAAAAAGTCAGGCGGATGTACAAAAAAGGATGAGTAAAATCCAGTGGATCAAAACTAAATAGAATCATATGGTCTTTGTTCTTGGTTTTATTTATGAGGCAAATTGCATTTATAGATTTGCGAATGTTGAACCAGCCTTGTATCCCTGGAATAAAGCCCACTTGGTCATGATGAATTTTTTTTTGATGTGTTGCTGAATTCTATTAGCTAAAATTTTGTTGAGAATTTTTGCATCTATATTCATGAGGGATATTGGTCTGTGATTTTCTTTTTTTGTTGGGTCCTTTCCTGGTTTTGGAATTAAAGTGATGTTCGCTCCATAGAATGAATTCAGAAGGATTCCATCCTTCTCAATGTTGTGGAATAAATTCTGAAGAATAGGTATGAGTTCTTTCTTGTATGTTTGGTAAAACTTGGACGTGAAGCCATCAGGTCC